>JAIPMN010034185.1:0-38690 GCA_020650975.1 Apostichopus californicus
TGCGGAACTTGCCCTAACCTTTTCGTATTCCCGATTGTAACTGTTATTCATAGAATATTTGTTGAGGGGAAATTACCTTGCATACTAACCCAAACAACAACAGGCGTTGTGAATATGAAGTCACACAGACTGTTGGAAAAATACTGGCAGGGTAGGCTATATGAAACTTCACAAGCAGGATATACGTTTTGTGCTGAGACTGCATGAGCAGTCGCCCACACATGGTTCGGTTCTTGAATTTGTTCTCAAACTTTCCCCCTAATTCTCATTCAACATTTCGACTATTATGCAGAATATGTGATTTTTTTTAATACCGAAATTTCAACGTTATACAAAGATTCTCGACATATGTCGACTATTTTCTCGAAATATGGGCGTTTCTCAAATTATTCAGACAATTTCGACGTAGTCTCCTCAATATAGAATATAAATTTTCGAGTAACAAATTCCGAAATTTGACCCCGTTTGGCTCACAATATCGCCTGTTGTGTCTCCAATTTTCGACTATTTTCTAACAACTTTGCTGAGCTGCGTTGACGTTCTTAAAATAACGATTTTTTTTTTTCATACATCGAAATTTCAACTTGTTCCTCCAAACTTCCGCCGCAGTTTATATCAGAGTTTCCACTTTTTATCTCAACAGTTCGACTATCTATTTTTTTATGAAAAATGTCAAATATTCCCGAGATCTTCAAATTTTTTCTCACAATGGCTCAAAACAACAGAATCAGGAGAAAGGTTCTCGAGTTTTATCAATTTGTTGGTTTCGATTTGTTATTGAAAGTTTAACTTTTTGGACAAAAATTCCACATATTCATTCCAATGTCGGTGTTTTGTCGACGATTGAACTGTCCAAATGTCCAATATTGTAGAAATTCCGAGTAAAAGTCTAGAAAATTCGATGAACTACAGCTTATGGCACTGCCGATTAATTTTATCTAAAATATGCCGTTTTTCTGCGAAATGCTTTCTTAGTCGCTCAGTTTACAATCTGAAACTTGGATTCTTGTTAAAACTTGATCAATTTAACTAAAACTCAGAATTATGGAATCATTTCAACATTTTGCTGTCGAAATGATAAGAAATACACAAGTTTAACGTTAAAATTACAGACTTATTTCGCTGCAATAGGTCACATGGTTGAACTTTGCTGCTACCCTCTTATCTACTTAACCCCTCAGTGGCGTAGGAAAGTACTTTTGAGTGGGGGGGGCTGAAGACTGATGGCCGGCCTGGGGGAGGGGTCTTTTTTTGGAATTTTTTTTTTTAGCACACTTCAACACCCACTCCATTTTGTAAATAATTTTGCATTTTCACCTGGCCTTAGATGCAATTTGGTGCTCCAAATGAGATTTTTTTCTCATTTGGAAATGAAAAAGGGGTTTTCTGACTTGCGGAGCGGGGGGGCGGAATGATACTTCCGCCCCACCATATTTTTCACTGGGGGGGCTGGCGCCCCCCCAGCCCCACCGGTTCCTACGCCCTTGTAACCCCTCATCCACCCCCCAGGATACGTTGTTGAAATGTGACTGACTATACTATGATCTCAAACTATGCAAGCTATGATGACCACAATGTTTTTGAATAAAATTAAACGTCTCTGAACGTTCTGGGATTTTTATTTGCATGCATCTTTGTCATGGTAACAGAGGCCAAGCTATGGAGTCTGTACCAAAGTTGTATAACGTCAAGCAACACATCACTTCTTTTTACTCATCTTTATATTATATTCCATGTAACGTCATTGTAATGGGATTGTAGACTGTGTTATTGATAATCGTAATATTGGTATCTATTTGACTATATTATATCCCCCTCCGCTTCCAAAAATAAAAACAAAAGACCGTAGAAGAGCGGCTAATCAAAATTTGACTTATAATTTGAAATATTCACATCAAATATATTTTAACATTTTCAGCTCAATTGCCTGATCACGTTATTCACTCTGTTGTGGCCAGATGCATTCACAAAATGTCCCCAATTTGGAAAATTTATATTTTTACGATACCAAATGTAACCATTACGATACCATAATGTGCATGGTTTTGACCTCAAGAGGCTGTAAATTTCCAACAGATTTGCATTCAGCAATCGGCTTTAGTCACCAGCAGGGTGGCTCTGGCTTTCAGGGTGGCCCTGGCTTTCAATATTAGCAGGTTATTGGGGCGTGACTTCTTTCACTCTCTCCTACCTCCCAGCCCCCCCCCCCCGCCCCCGCCCCCAATCCCCGAAATGTGTTTAAATTCGATAGTCTGCCATCCATCACCATGGAAAGATACCAAAAAATAGATATTATGGTTACAAAAATTTTCCTTTATTATTCAAAATTAGTACCATTACTTAAGTCATTCGTGTTGCATAAATATTATACATGCTTGGCACAACCATAAAAATTTGATGTAAAATTTATAAGAGTTAATACTTTAGTCGAACATAGGGAGTAAACAGCAAACATTCTTGTTTTATTATCACGTTGTTTAATATTTAAGCTCAGAAAAAAAAAGGTCTTGCTTGACTGTCACAGCAAACCCAAAAATTTCACAGAATTAATAGTAGTAGGCTACTTACTGTACTGACTTTGGTTGTAACTTGCAAAAGACTGAATATAAATTATCATTAAAAATTACGAAATACATAAAAACAAAAAAGGTCATAAAACAAGGTTATAAAATAAAGCAAAAATGAAAATGCGCCCCCAATATTAAACAAAGGAGCTATCTACATGAACGAGTGAATATAAATATTCATGTAACTAATGTGGCCAATATGAATATTCATGCTATACACTATTAATGAGTGTTCTCCAAAAGAGTTAACACAAAGATGTAAGAAAGTTCGTTGGTTTGAATCCTACAACCAACTTTGAAAAAAAGAAAGTTTTAATGCACATTATTCTTTCAGTCACTAGAAGAGGAGAACAAGATTCCTGAAAGACCCAGACCACTCGATCTCAAAGAAAGACATAAAATGATCTTCAAAGGTCTCAAGGTCCTGACTTTTGCTTGAATCTAGCAAAATATTGAAAACCTAAAGGCAGAATTTAAGAAAGAAAAATTGTGCAAGTTTACATCAGGTTTGAACACTTACTTTGAACACTACTTTGAACAAGGCTGTATACAAATAAAGTGAAACAGCCAACGAACATTTTTTTACATTGGTGTGAGGCCTTTTTAAGTTTTTGGTTCTAAAGATTTGTTATTCGATTTGCTTTGGAAGAATATGCAAACTGCAGCTTGAATGATGTAAACCTTTCAAAGCACACATTCCTGCATGATAATCACTAAGAAGACCTCTCTAAAAAAAATCTCAGAAAATCAGTACTGACACAATTAATACTACTACTGCTACTACTTACACCAAACTATTTAGACTTTACGAAAAGAACAATACCAGGAAAAATACCGATAGAAAAACTCGTCACAAATAACGTTTTGCTTTCATTTTACTTGTGCTCCTTTTTTGCTTTCAATTGACGATCACCAACGACTAAATATGAAATAAATTTTGCACTAAATAACACCCGAACTGGTAAGACAATGTCTGTATTGAATGGTCAATGGCACGCTTCTTTATTTCAAGAGTCGGTGACAATTCAATCGGTGAATTAATCACTACCCATCTATCATTTCATCCTCTAAAACTAATCTATAGTCTGTCTCCTCTAAATGCCATCAAACAAAGTGGCTGAAACAAGGTTATCAAAGAAAGCTTCCCTTATAAACTACTATATATATATTGCCATGGATGACACTGTACACAAAGATAGATTGATAAACAGTGCAATATGCATTGAGTCCTGGGGGTTGTTCTTGCGTAGGGGAGAACCCCCATCTTGTCTGTGACTTGGAAACAGCTGTCAAAAGGGAACCACTGCCCACAATCCCTATTTTAAAACCGTACACTAGATTGTGTGCTAGATTACCCAGAACAGTTTATAAACCAAGGGTTCAGATAGGAATCGACTTCCTTTCAGTGGGTTACAAATTGGATGATGACGCACGCGCAGTTTAACATAGTTAATTATGCAGTTTAACATAGTTAATAATGCAGTTTAACATAGTTGATAACATGTATAACAACAGTGTACACTGAAGAAATAGGGAAACAGCAGATATGTGCATAGTAAAGGGTTGTTGCATGTAGCACAAAACACAAAGACCCCTTTTCTATGGTGGAATATGGCGATACAGATTACGACTCAATTGATATAGCTAGCTAGCCTGTGGGTTTCATTCCTCTGTGATTATTGCTGCTGGCAAGCACCTAAATTCTTGGACTTTCGTGGGATCTTCTAAAGACCATCCAAGGACCGTACGAGAGCTGCTCCCTACAGCTGATGAGGTTGGTTTTCTCCCGGTACCGGGGAATAGTTATACATCTCGTCGTACATCTGCCTCTTCTCCGTGCCTACTTTGGTCTCTGCATTCTTCTGGGTGACTGTGGCGTACTTGTAGCCCGTCTTTCTCTCAAAGAAACCAAACTGTCGGTCAAAAAATGTGACGAGAAAATGGATGAGAATTGCATGCTCACTACAACAGGTAGAGATTTAAAAAATGCATGACTGGGGCACGATGGCCTTTACAGTGGCATGCATGGCCCCTCTTACCCTAGTCAAGTGAATTCCACGTTCCGCATATTTTTATGGATATTCATAGATATTGTCGAGCAGTCGTACATTGACACAAATGCCAACTAAAATTTTTGCCTCGGCCTCTTGAATTTGAATGGGCTAGACTGATCAATCCTAAAATACATCACAAGTTGTTTTTCTTTCAATATAATTCTACCCTGATCTAAAAAGTTGTTCGATATAACTCGGTTCAACGTAGGATATTGCGACATCAAACCAAAGCATTGCAAGTTAATCGACAAAGCTTTCTTATGGTTAATTGCAAATACCCACTTCTTTAAACCACATTGGTTCTTTTAATTAGTTTTAAGGAGGCACAGCACACATATTTTTCTTTCATTTTTTTGTCACTTCAAAAGTTCAAAGAATGAGAAAGCGCTGGAAGTGACACTAGAAGACAACACATAGTACATTCTGATTTATGTTTGAGAGATTCAAAAGCTGCATTTTACGTTGTAATTTTAAGTGCAATGTTTTGATTAAAAGCAAACAGTGTTTGGTACGTCGAGGATTATTCCAAGCGTCGTCGGCGGTAACTATATCTACAGGTTTTTTGGAGCTTGCAGATATATCCATACACCAAGCTACCTATCATGCGTTCTAAGGAACGGATGAAAAAATCCTCAGTCATAGCAGTGACACTAGAAGGCAACACAGTACATTATGGGTCCACTTTGCTTTACCTTTAAGAGAGATTCGAAAGCTGCATTTTATATTTTAAGTATAATATTTGATTAAAACCATAATAGTTTCTTGGTAGGTCGAGGATTTATCTGGACATTGACGACTATATCTACGGATTTTGGAGGTTCTACTGGGTGGCATGGAAGTGACACTAGAAGTAAGCACATTATATACATTCTGGGCGTACTTTGCTTAAGATTCAAAAGTTTCATTTTACATTTGCTTGTAACATAAAAGTGTTACTCTGATGAATTTATGTAATATTTTCACATAACTGGATACCTGTACCAAATAAGAAAGCCAACTAAATTTGAGTCTGCAAACTCTGTTTAGGGGGCAAGAGGAGGGGCAAAAGTTGGTGGGGGAAACTCCAGATGTTGGAAACTAGTTTTTGGACGTTGCATATAAGACAGCTTTCATACATTCTCAGCAGCCATTCTCTGGAATGTGGGGCGCGGTGGGGTGCGGTCTGCTAGGTCCTCATGGGAGCTCCTGGGTCATGTGATCAAAGGTTTGCAGACCTCTGCACTAAATTAATGTTGCGTCCCACAAATTTACTATAACCTTTATTATTCCATAATAGTAATAGCACATTTTTTTCCGGGTAGTCCAGTTCTCTTTGAAACCTGTCGAGCACGATACCTCCAGATTGTGACAAATTCAATGTTAAAATGCAGCTTCCAAGTCCAGAGAAGTGCTAGAATAGTAAGCAAATTTTAGCAGACTTGTTTTTTTAAGGCTCTTTATATACCAGGTGGCAAGTAATAGAGAAAAATTTAGCATATGAACTATAATTATTGAAGAAGCATAGTTATTTCATGAAGGAAGAGGTAATGCCTTGGAAATATTTTATGCCTTTTCATACCCCACAGTCACTATATGGTTGTGAGACAACCCCTAGAGGAGTTTCTAGCAAAAGACTTGATTTTTCATTAAAAAGAAACCTTGCTATCAGTTTAAAAAATAATATTAAAGGCTTAAAAAACCCATTAAAGTACTAGTGTTTGTAACACCTTGTTTCTTTGCATTCCTTGTTTAATTTCATTGCATTTTTCTGTCAATGCCTGTTTTAGTTTTCAGACTTTTATAGTTATCTTTATTTCATCGATCATCATTTTCATCTGGCTGAATAAATCTTATTATTTATTTATTGGGAAAGAACAAAACAAATGACAGGACGGTAATTATCGCAGGAACCATCTCACACACAAACACAAACAAGACAAAAATATTTTAACGAAACGAACTCGTCATAATTCGACGCACTGTTTTCATACAAAATTCGCATAATTAGCACCGCATTTTCACTGACACATTTTGAAAGCTACAGCAAGAATTGTCTGGTGCAAACTACATGGGGAAAAGCTGCAGTGGGTGGAATAACAATACCTTTGGGGATACTATACGCACATAAATAAAGTCAAATAAAATGACATGTAAAAAGTGCCACACATCAGGAATCCCTGCCCGCCCGCCCGCCACCAACCTCTTTTATCTTGGGTTGCTGTAACACCACAACCGTTGTCTTCAACCACAAGCAAACATATAAGAATAACAAGACACATTACATAACATGCATAGCAGCATGTTTGAGATAATCAGCTGTTTCGGAAGTTAACATATCAGCAACACTGTAGCTTGAAAACTCCAGGTAAGACGAAGGGGATATAAGCTATTGCAAAACGTCAGTTTAGATCAGAAACAAAGCCAAGGTAATAACTCCCGGTTGGTTTATGATTTTAACATCGTCTATGTGTTTTAAACGATTGCATAGAATCCTCATAAAGAAGTCGTTTGTTAGTATGAAAATGAACTGTACCCTTATACTTGTGATAAATAAATCTCTGATCACCAGAAGATGAAATGGGAAGATTTGATGATTTACATGACAAAGTTTGAATGTTTAAATCATATCATAGAAAACTACAATCATGGGATCCTGAGGATAAATTGGTGATGTGGGGAGGGGGGGGGGGAGGAGGGGAGGATGAGGGAGGCAGGCAATTGCTAATAATAAAAGGAAAATCAAATATCCATCTATCCAATCCATGTGGGGAAAAGTGGCATATAAACATAATATACAACAATATTTGATAGCATTAATATGTGCTGTCCATAATTTACACCCTTTGGTTCTAGAAATACAGAATGAAATGGGGAGAGGAGGGGGGGGGGGAATTTGGTCAGGGGTGTTAATAAAAGGTTCTGATTATTAAAGAAAATTTTGACGGAGAGTTTGTTCCTGTAGAACAGAAAAGGTTTACTAACTGTAGTACATGCCCCTCACAGACACCATAGGACATGCCAGTCTATGTAAGAATACTAACAACCAAACCATTAAAGATAGAGGGCTGGGTAAAGGATTCATCATCTGAAAAATCACATTCATTGCCAAAATCTTTGATCAGATTTGATTAGATCAAATCTCATTATTTGATCAGATTTGATCATATCCTTGGATCATATCATTATCTTTGATTTATCATTTTTGATCTTTGATTTATTTTGATCATGATGTTGATGATGATTTAAGATGTGATTATGGTATTATGGATGTTTGGATGTGGTCAATGATTGATTGTCATGTGACTAATTTACCATTGATTCATGTTTGCATGTCATCAATGATTGAATTTTTCCAGGATAGCTCAAGCTGGGTTTACGAAGATTTTTGGCAGCTTGTAACATCATGATGTTAAAGAGTCAAAACAAACACAGCAATTTTTTTTTGGAAAAGTTGGCAGAAGGTTAGCTTGAGAAGGGACAAAAAAGCTTATGATTCTAGCATAAAACGCTGATGAAATAAATCATACACTCCCCGTTGTGATATAACTTCAGGAATTGCTCCCTCTCTCCCCATCATAACACACGGGTACACCAAAGCACACTTATCACCACCCTGGCCCATGTCCCCACTAACCGACATACTCACCAATGATTCTACTTTCACTAAAATCCTCAATTATAGTGACAAAGCAAGACCTTTTATCCAACACCAACATGGTAACAGGCACAAGAAGTCGGAAGGGTTTTTCTACTTCTTATTTGCATAGTATTTGCATAGTATTTGCATAGTATAGTTAACAGTGCATGACACAAACACACAAAGGGGGGTATGCAAAAAGTCACAATTTTTACCACATGGAGGAAATGCGATATGAGAATATTTTATTTTGTTAGTAATGTCATTCGGTGTGGAGAACAAGGAGGTGAACAGCGATTTCATTTGGTTATTATAGAAAAAGCGAGGCACATTAAGGTAAGAGATACTAAATACGCACTGGTCCACCCGATCCGCCGATGGAAGGTCGTCTGAAAAATCCAATCTGCGTTGGCGTGTAGGAGGGTAGGAAGGGAAGATCGGCATTCCATTGTGTTAGATGAAAGTGACTTGAATGTTTGAATATTCATGATCATAATTGGCTACACCATGCTACCATCTATCACATCTCTTATACACACATTGCAGCAACTGTCTACTCCCATAGCTATCAAAAGATCATGTCTTATCTATATATTGTTTTTTGTTTTAAAAACTTGATCGTTTTAACATAAAAGGTATTATGTCACCGGAATATGTTAATTAAATGCGATGGATCATGAATATACAATGACAAGATGAGTCAAACAAAGTGATACAAAAATTATCACAAATTCAGACGATTATGTTGTTGTTGCTGTTACAGGAAACAAAATGAACCATTCAGAATATTAATATCATTATGTAAATAGGGGAACAAATGGGATATGTACTACATAATAATAATAAAAGAGGGATATATTTATATATATAATACTAATATGAAAGGAGGTCAGTCACTAGAATAATTTTGAATCTTCAATGTATGATGGTATACGGTTAAATTCGTTTTGATGATAGTGGTGATGACAACCTCGCTAAGTTTGCTCAGTGGTTTACTTCTATCCTTTAGCTATGTGATTTTATCCATGGTTTGAACAAATTCCACCAGAAACAACCTGCTCATTGCAAGGGGAAATTTCCTTAAATACGAGTGTGCATTGAAGTTAACTGCGCAATTCAACAAAAGAGTCTCAAAATACAATATTTGTGTTTTCTTGATTCACTGCGGCAATTCTTTTTAAGACTTTGTAGATTAAAAATTGCGATTGAAAGAGTGGTTACAAATCGACTTATGAACGAGCAAACTAGAGTGCCTACCAGTGCAGCAACATACGTATGATACAAGGCAGTACGCGAATTTAGGGGTGCACGAAATTACCGTACACCACCAAATTATTATTTTGATAATTATCAATTGTGTTCCTAGAAATGCCACTCTTTCTTTCATAATCCTTTTTGAGCCAAGTTTGAAGATCCTTTGGACAATGGAACAGTCCTGATTTACTTGAACAACAAATTCATTCCCCTTCCTTGTGCTTATAGAAAACTTTTCTGTTTTGATATATCTGAGAGGTCAGCCCCACACATATGAGTGACATTATTAAAGGGGTTGTGTGCTGATTGATACATGTGAATTATTTCAAAACCATGCTAAAAGACATGTGATCATCATTTTGATATAAAAATTGAAGAAACATGAATTATGGGATCCAAAGAGGTAATAAAACTATAGAAAAGGGGGTAGGGATGGGGGGGGGGGGGTTGGGGGTATGGAGAGAAAGAATTATATATTATCATTCCAGAATGAAGAGAAGGAAGGGAGGGAGATGTTTCTGAATATTTCCATGTTGTTAATTTAATCAACCACCTCTTCTCGCAGTTAAACCAGTGAGGCGTAATTACTGGAACCATCCTAAGTTGGTGGAGTGATTTACAAACAAATTGAACCAGAAAGTTTACCTTCCACAAGATCACTATCAGCAATATCAGGAGCAGAAGTCCGAGCAAGATCGCCACGAGAATGATCCACCAGGAGATGCCACCGCCACTGATGTACAAGTTAGGGCCAACCACATCAAAATTGGTCTGTAGGAGATGGGGGGGGGGGGGGTTGGTGAGAAGATTATGGTAAAGAACAGTCAATTCATATATCACGTTTTAATTTATATTCATACTTCATTTATAAAGTTTTCGTTTCGAAAAATTTAAAAATAAATTTGTATAACATATTGAATTAATATTCTCTCACTCCTTGCAAAAGTATAATAAAACAGGAGTTTTAGCTTGGTCAACAATTTTCGAGAGATTAACCAAATATATTAAAAATTAATTTCCAGTTATAAACTTAATAATTAATGAGAACATTTGACCTTGAAAAGATTACTGCACAGGCAGTTGTAGTTATTACTACGTATGCAAAACATCAATCAGAAATACAACTTTCTGGATTTTAATGCAAGGTAAGTTGGGGTCAGCGTAAATTAATTGGTAAATATCGCAATAATTACCAAAGATTTGATGTATATAATTGCAAGGCACGATAAGAAGGAATCACCATTATGTTAGTCATTTTATCGTAATGAATAGAGCACGAAAATCTAATTCTTTCTTACCGTATCTCTGTCATTATTTGTGTTCGTCTGTGTGATGATACTATTGTTAGCCATCTCAACGTAACCATGGATACGTACTGTAACCTTCTTGGCTGTCAGATAATCCTGGGGAAGGAAAGCAGCAGCAGCAATTTTAATTTCCTCGTTTCTAAGATGGTAACCGGTGGTAATTAAATCAGATAAATGAAAAATGATCATCAAACTGCACAAATGTAGCCAAAGTCTAGGCTACACCACAAACAGTGATGAAATGCAGCCAAGTCACTACTGGGTAACATACACTTCTCATTATCATCACAGAACGATCAGGCATACATAATGAAAAAGAGTGTGTTAAAGCACTGCTAACGACGACGCGGTTGATCCTCGCAGCCAGTTCTAGTGATAAAAGGGTGCATTAAACAGGGATGAGCCTGGGGGGAAAAAAATCACGGAACTTTGCAAAAAATTGCGGTATAGGCTCCAGTTTGCAAATGCTACAGTGTGTTAGGATAATAGTTTTTGTACCCGAGGTAAACAAAGAAAATAGCAAAAGCAAACATTGTTACCTCCATGAAAGTAGCATTCCAGAGACGAGCCTTGATGAGGATGATGGCCTCATTCTCATTCTGTTCTGCAGTCAGGTCACGGAGGATGCAAGTAAACTTGAAACACCGGGCCGTTCCGTTTTCACAATCCTTTAGAAGAAAAAGACAATTTCTTAACATTTCAGTATCTCTTGCAAGTTAAAGGAACTCCCCTCACACCCACCTGTGTATTAAATGGTTTGTTTCTGCTTGAAACCCGCCCCCCCCACAGAGAGTTCCCCATTAATGGATAGCTTTTCCTTACATCATGCCCCAGCCCCCCCCGCCCCACTGTGAGAATGTAAATGATTGTACTTTAAAATATCTCTTTTGTTTTTACCACATTCTTATTGTTGGTTTTTTTTAAAATTTATATCAATGACTCTTTCTAATAACATTACAATTAATGATCAATCCACCAGAATGTTGTGAAAAACCAGAAGTGAAATTCAGGTCCATCGTACTTTTTTCGGTATTAGGACAAAGGTAGGTACATTCGTTAGCTATAAATAAAAAGAACAGTTTACTCACCAAGACGACGACAGAACCGGAATCCACTTGATCCGGATTGGAATATTCGACGGGGTCGTAGGTCTCCCTCTTTTGTCCGAGGGCTTTTTCCGAACAATTGGATTTACAAGGCTACAGGGAAAGAAAGAGAAGTGTCAATGCATTTGCTAATAAAAAAGATAAAATAAAAATAAAAATAAAAATAAAAATAAAAATAAAAATAAAAAAAAAAATAAAAATAAAAAAAAAAATAAAAATAAAAATAAAAATAAAAATAAAAATAAAAATAAAAAAAAAATAAAAAATGATAATAAAAAAAGACGCTTCGTACGGTCAGAAAAGAAACAAATTCTGTAAACTGTGTAGCACTGTGAAGTACTGATATCAAGCTATGAGGGAGGGCCATTCTCTACAAAAATCTGAACAATATTCCCAGAATGGAACACGGTCATTAAGATGCTTTCGACAGATTTCAAAACAAGTACTGTCACTTTTGACCTGTTTTTTTTGTACCTCATCTAAAGGTTGCTAGCCCTTAAGAAAGTAAAGTAAGAATACTTTTGTTGTTGTTGCTGAAGTTGGTACGGACATCAACTTGATTACCAGAATATTTGCCTTTTATGGGAATAGGGTCGGGGGGGGGGGGTGGGTAAGATGATATGAATGAATTTACTAACTTTGATTCCGACTACGTTGACATAACTTTCGTCTATTTCACATGAGCCATTGCCCTTCTCCACCATGGGTGCCTCGAGCATGTATAGCAACCACTTCCCATTGGTAACTTCATAAGGGAAGTGAATTGTAACCTTCACTTCATCTACCATTGCTGGTCCTTGATTGAAAACCTGGCAGATACAAAAAAAAAACAAAAAAAAACATGAATAATTTATTACAGGTGTTAGACAAACAAACGAAAAAAATTTTCAATATGGAACACCTCATCAGGGAATTCCTATTTATGACATTTCTTAACATGTCCCTAAAAGGGAGTGAAGACTCGCGCACAAAAAAACGTCTGATGCCGGTAATCTGACCTAGTTTCGAATGAGGTGTAACAGAAATGTTAGACACCACCATTGATCCCACAAAATACACACACAGCTTGCTACCGTCGGTAATTACACAATAGTGTACAGTCAATTCATACAGCTACGGTCAATACCCACAATACAGTGTACATTGCAGCGTGGACATCTCTGGTCTAGATAAGAGATAACAAGGTATCACGTTTCATTACTGTCTGCATTTTGTAGCGACAAGGAAAAAAACTTCACTTGCAAGCAACAGAAAGTTAACTTTTTCAGAGGGTGGCACCCGGTTTGGGGCGAGTCTTCAATGCCTTTAAAGGGTCGCATATAGGAGAATTGGGAAGACTAAAGAAGTCATCTCGCAAACTTACGGTCCATCTCTGCTGCATCAAGGGGCCAATCTCCTCTTCTTTACTGATGATACTTTCTCCACGGATCACGCCACCGAAGAAAAGTTGACTCTTTGTGACAGCACTGGGGGAGAAAATTACGAGGCAGAATAGCAAAACAGAATACCTCCCGGTTTCGTTAACGAAAGTACGGGACACAGGATGACGTCAGTTGGGGATGCATCCCTATTGATGTTATGATACCCTTACGCCCAACCGGTGGTTTGGCAAATTTTTGGAGTGAGAAGAATTGCCGAGATGAGAAAGAACTGTACATTTCTACAGAAGCGGACCAGGGTTGTGTCATCTTAGTAAATCTGATTAAATCGTCAATAGCTTTCTTTATCACAACTAAACTTTACCTCACACATCCTCTATAAACAAACTACCTCCCCCTCCCCCCCCCCCCCATTTAAACACTTTCTCCTCATCCTAATGCTTTTACAATTCCCTGTCAGCTTTCTGTTCAATTTCTCTTCCAATCTACAAACACTTTTCCTCATTTCTTTTCAAATTTTCTCTTTAACTGACTATCTACAATCATCCTGAGCTATATATCACCGTCTTTCTTTAAACATTTTCCTTCCTATTATCACTACACAGTACTAGATATTCACCCGTCAAGCTGTACATCTGTCACACTCTCAACATCCACAGTCAGGGACTTTTCATTGTCCTCAGGAGACATATCTTCATTGGTCCTGTAATAAAAAAATATACATATATAAATAAAAACAATCCAGCTTTTGTCTTAAGCACGTTACAGAGGATCATTATCTGCTGATTGCATCCTTCAATTCGATTGTAAATTTTACGAAATATCACAAACCTTGCAGTTGGGCATTTATAAACCTACCACTGATGCACTCTGCAGGCCAGTTGTTCCCTTACATCGTAACTGTCGCCACGACGATGGAACGTCTGGTGTAGTACGACCATTTTATTTTATTCTATCTAAAAGATACTATCTAAAAAATACTATAAACTCTCCTAGCCAAACACATGTAAAACGATAAAGCCATGAAGCATGCACAAACTTAATAACTTCATACTGCTTGCTTCACACTCAAAGGCACTCAAAGGAACGTCACTAAAAGTTAAAACCATGTGGTACGACACGGGACCTGGCTGACTACGCCCACAGCACACGATCAGGTCGACTCGTCATAGCATCATATATGAAATAATGTCAGTAAGACTGGGACTCACATGGTGGCTTGAATGAAAAATGACAAAGTCATAACATCTGCGGGCACTCGATTAGCATCAAAACGCATCACCATGCTGTCCTAAAAACAATGAAAATGATGAATCTTAGAGAGATGTAAGCTGTAAAAGACATCTTTAAGTAAATCTTGATGATAACTGGGGATTTATAGCAACTGAACTCTCATATTTGGGGCACACAAAGGTCATGGTTATTTATACCAACCTTTGCAGGGACGGGTGGATAAGGGTTACCGAGGATGCATGTGATCACCATGGTATCATTTTTATCTTCTTTAGCGACCGGATCACCGCAGCTAAACCGTACTCTCTGAAATGAAATGAGATGATAGAAATTAAAATAGCTAGGCTATTTGATCATTGAAAAAAAGACAACAAAGAAAACCAGAACAATTGTATCATAAAATATGACAGTACTTTCTAACTCTTACCCATATACGTATGGGTCACTCCACGAATGGGAGGGTCCAATTTTGCGACATTTCTTTTCTGATGGATATGGCCGACTACATTAATATTTGTGTCTGAAAAAGTTTAACAATTTATAGGGTTACAAACACTTACATGAAGCACCTACTGTGCTTAAAAACATCTGCTTGGGCCTTATGCCTTGGACCTATGCACAGTATAATAGAAGCACCATACCATCCACAAATTTGGACCTTAATTTCATATTGAGTGAACCATGATACTGATATGTAAAATCAATGTCCCTACCTGCCCCTCCCAGCCCTCAACCACATTATGAATAATCCTTGAAGGATAATGATAACGATAAAAAAAATATTAAAACAAAAACAAAAAACACAGGATGATGTTTCTTTGCAATGAACACACTTTACTCAAATATAGTCACACTATTCTGTCTACAATTTTCTGGAGTTTTTTTTTTTGGGGGGGGGCTATATTTTCTAAGAATGGTCTCTTTACCTCACTGGCTCCTTCTTCCAATCCTGCATATTCAAGATGGTTAGAGTACTCCACCATCAGGTTAGCATCGTAAGCGTGCTCGGCTTTATTCTCAATGTTCACGGACAATTTTAAATCGTTGTCGATGCCGACTTTCATCAGAGGGTTGCCGCTGGAAATCAAAACGAGCAACCAATAGTTGGTATTCAGAAGATCAGAGCAGTTCTCGGTACCATCAAAAACACAAGAATCTCATCTCTTTCTGTTCTTATAGTTGTCACAGAATAGTAAACAAGCAAATGCAAGCTTGATTTGATATTTACTTACGAGCCACATTCTGTAAGAACAGCAGCCTGCACAAACTGATAAATGTCTCGAGACATTTGCCGACAAAATAACAATGTGCGTACTTCTTGGTTTGAAATCTTGTACCTTGTAAATGTTGTGTTGCTCAGACCCTGAACAATAAAGTTTAATTTTTCTTTGGAATACTTAGCCTTACACCTATTAGATTAAAGCTTTGTAAAAAGTTCTTTTCAAATATAGTCAGCAAATTTCACTGGGTTAGTTTGATCATAAATTTAACTCATAACGAAAACAGATAGCAGAATTTATATTCAGAGTATGTGAGGTTCGAAGGTTTTTAGAAGGATCAAGCTCTCATTGGGGTAGTACAACTTTAAATCATTGCAAATGAGGTCTACTTTATAAAAATAAAAAAAACTAATGATTTATGTATGATAAAGTGCCACCTAAAATGAATCAAAAGTAGTTGGAATGGTGTTGGAGTGAATAAATCAAGCAATAGATCAATTCATTAATCATTTGACTCGGACAGTATTAAACAAAAATGAAGAATGAAGAAACAAACAGTTTTTCGACAACTCTTAAATTATTATGTTTCAAGTGATAATTTTGGAACAATAAACATAACATTAATTAAGGAAACTAAGTATGAATCATTAACCTGGTGCAACTATTACCTGGAAAGTTTCATACAACGTACTATCTACCGTTTATCAACAAAGACAAAAATATGGAAAAAATATGCAACTTACCCCTTGGAGACTTCTGTGAGGTCTTTGAATTCGGCATCAACCACCAAATCGGTGATGCATTCTCCATCGTCCTCTGCGCACTCCTTAGTAAATTCAACCTTCGAGGTGTAAGAAAGGGAAAATGGAAGGCAAAGAGAACAAAATTAGACATGCACACAAGTAATGAGGTTTAACAGGATCTGACCCAACAGCCACCCTACTTTACAGACCGACCCAATGTTAACTTACCTCCTCCTGCCCCTGCCCCGCACCCTACAACCCCCTTACCCCACCCCAACCTTCATGTCAAAACAGAAGGAAGAAGCTGAACCTCACCCACTAGCATCGCTCCCTCCTCTGGCACTTTCTTGTTTTCTCTAAACACAAATGACCTAACAAAACAGACAGGAGTACACTGTGAATTGCACATGTTACCTTAGTACTGTCTCTCCCCCCTCCCCCCCCCCCCACAAAAACAAAAATTAAGATTTGAACAAGTACAAAAACACCATCTTCCTGTTCTGGTTAAAATGGAACAGCCACAAAAACCAATTACATCTGCAATCAATCTGAGCTCTTCACAATAACTTTTCGACACGACGACTCCTACAGTACCTACCCTAAATTGCTTACCAAATTTGCATAACAAAAGAATTAGCATGACTTTTTTTTTCTTGACAATGATAAGTTGTACTACATAACCATATCCAACCACGATGCTTTGAGGAGTGCAGGGTATGGTATCATGAATATTCAAGCACCTCATGAATATTAATATAGTCTTCATAGATAAAAATGATTCTGATAAACCACCTTCAGCACAAAAAATTTAGCTTTGCTTATAAATGTTTTGCATTTGTTTTGCATAAAAAAAATATTAATGTACCTTTACCCTCTCTTTATATCAAGGTAAGTGCAGAACGCTTTAGAAGCAGGTTTTGTTTAGTTAATGGCCTCTGCATTAATATTCAGACCAGCTTGGTCACAAGAAGATTGCAAATGATGAAGCAACCAATAGTATTTATTTATATAAATAACGGAATTAAAATAAAAAATAAAATAAATATTGAATATACAAGAATCTAACTATCGTCTCAATGTACTTCAGCAATACTTCTTTAATTTTCATTGCTTTTACATTTAATTTTGCTAGATACTTCCAAAATTCCAATGCTATTAATACCCTCACAGCCTAGACAAAGTTTACGTAAACCGACACGGCAGTTACGTGGATGTTCAGAATATATCGCAGGTGTGTTCTGAGACGAACAATGTACATCACATGAAAGTAGGGTAAAATTGGGGATAAAATCACCAAAATTCCATCGGGATGGTGTAGGTATCATGGTTGAAAATCAGATGAAAATGGGACAAGGAGGGCGACCTATTTGCTCACAGGGTGATCCCATTTATAAGTGGTAAAACCTTCTCATGCTTTGATAAAAAAAATCATTCTAAAAGGCAGCTTTATCACAAATTTCCATCATGAGGAACTTCGGATTATATACAGACATGCATATATCGATAATATACGTGCTCAGATAATGCAACAATGTGCATGATGTCTCTCGTTCACATCATGTATTTAATAATGATCATCATGCATAGTATATACTTAAAAGTTAAATATGACCTTTGACACTCCCGATTTGACACTCTCCCCGATGAAATGATGCATCTACATGTATTAAGCTCATGCAAACCCAGGCAATGGTGATGTGATACACACACACACTTACCCTGAAAGACTCTATATATAGTAGAGCAGAAAATTATAAATGCAGCACATGGAAATAATGCATAAAATGCTTGCAAACAAGGCAGTAGCAGTAAAAGCTGTTTCATCTTTTATTAATTAAAAATAAATTAAATTAAAATAGTCTAGTAGGTTAGCTAACTGAAATAATTTTTAGTAAAATCTGTCACTTCGTACTTTGGAATAATGAGAGGATTCAAAAACTTTGAAAATTTCCGACGTCCTATTGCATTTCTGATATCTAAGTGTCTGGGGGACAAAACGTCGCTTATTAACCTCCCTTTGGAAAAAAAATATACTAGCATGTTTCGTCAACGGCAGGCCTTAATACAAGTAATTATACTCGGTATAAAATTTGATGAAATTTTGTTGAGCAAAATGCAAAAACAGCTGCAATGAGGAATTATTCAAAAGAATAAAAGTGTTAATCAAGAGGTGACCAAGAGTCATTTAGATATCAAGGACACTTTCCAAGCTGCACGCTGAGACGATCGAGGATGCAAATGCCACCTCTCTCACTTCTCGATGATGATGCAGCTTAAACACGAACGATGCCTGTACACCTGCATGCAGATCTGTGCATGATTTCATAATTAGTTTCTAGGGGTGCATGCTACATGATATCCACATAGATATATATGTATCTGTAGAAAGTAAGCCATAAAGAATACTTGCAGCCCAAGTCATATTAGTGCTGCAACCATTGCTAATACAAATATACATATATATATGTATCTGTAGAAAGTAAGCCATAAAGAATATTTGCAGCCTTAGTCATATTAGTGCTGCAACCATTGCTAATACAAATATACAGATATATCCCTACTGAACAGACACCAATTGATTTACCAAATTTTTTTGGGGGGTTTTCTGAGCCAAATTTTAACCTTATGTTAGAGCAACCTGCACGAAAAGACCATGAAGTACATATACTTAAGATAAAATCCTCGTCTCCAAAGATTTAACACGTTAGAAAAGCCGAGTATCGAATCCAGCAAAATACGATTCATTTTTGTTAGTCGGGTCTAAAATGTTTTGATCCACTTTCAAAGTACATGTAAAGACAGTGACGTTCACAACAGACATCTCTCGTCGAAACTCAGGACCTATAACTAGTACCTACCCCAAAAAATGATACAAAGATCAAAACCCTCTACTAAATCTACCTTAAGACAATGACATATCTATTAAAACCATGTTACTAGAAAGTTACTGACAATATTGTGTACTAAAAATGTAGCACAGAGTTTTAATGGTCGTAATGTCGTCCATGACGACCATATTTTTGGTCAGACGACCAAAATCAGCTCTGGTTGTTTGCATCGAATGCAGACTGTATGGCAATTAAAAATACCCCGAAATATGTAAATATCAAAAAAAAGGAAAATTGTTCACTAGCTCAGTTGAAATGAAGTGAACAATTTAACATTTTGCAGAAAAAATGTTTAATTGACGAGATATGATTTGTTGTCAATTACACATTTTGCAGGAAATTGCTCACTTGGATTGAAGGGAACAATTTAATATTTTGCAGAAAAATGTTGAATTGACGAGATATGATAAGTTGTCAATTAAACATTTTGCTGAAAAGATTCAATTGCTCAGTTAAAGCAACTGAGCAATCCAACATTTTTCTGATTTTTGATAAGATATTATCTTGTTATCTAAACAATTTACTGAAAAATGTTGACTTATTGGGGCAAAGTTTTCTTATGTTGATGGTACTTTTAAGCTTCCGTAAAATCTATACTGCTTAAAAAAAATAGATATGACCCACCAACAAATTGTTGACCTCATTTATCTGTCAAGACATTACATCACACTCTGAAGTTACTACGTTTATAATGCTGTCTTAGCTGGCCTTCCCAAACGTTTAATAAACAAGCTACAGGTTGTCCAAAATAGTGCAGTTAAGTGATTCTGAACATGAGAAAATCATATATCCTCAGCTCAATATCACCTTCATTGGCTTCCAATTCAACAAAGAATCAACTACAAAATTCTTTTGCTAACTTGGAAGGCCCTTCATGGGCAAACACCTCAATATTTGTGTGATCTCATCTCCCCCTACAAGCCAACTCATTCTTTCCGCTATCAACATGCTAATCTCCTTATTGAGCCTCGCTTCAAATTCAATGGTCCATACGGTGGTCGTGCATTTTCTAGAATTGGCCCTCGTTTTATGGAATTCCATGCCACATGAACTCAGACATTGCCACTCACTGAACAGTTTCAAGAAACAGCTTTGAATCCTTTCTCTTTCAAGGCACTTTTGATAGGTCCCACGATATCAGCGCTATATAAATACTGATTGATAATGATGATGATGAATATAGTGTGAGACGGTCGAGAACTTAACGCAAAACAGATACGGACAGATATCGAAAATTAGTCTCAAATTTGCAGAGGAAGACTTTTACAATCTGCAGTTATGTTTTCTGCAAGTTAATCAGCAGTTTATAATGAGAGAGAGCCATGGTTCAAGAGAATATGTCAGATTACTGCAGTATAGTTGAAAATTAATGATAGAGTAGGTTTTTAATTTAGATGTTGATTCATCCCCCCCCCCCATGAGCAAACATTAACAATGCATAAGAGTAATGAATATTTCACCTGCTGCCAAACTGGCGACATTGTAAATTTGTTGTGGCAAATATTATCGTTCAAAATGCAGCATGTGCAAAAAAAAAAACGTTAACAGTTCTTTTATATCAATTCGCTGCTAACGATCAATATATATATATATATATATGTAAGTATGATAATTATATTATTGAGCACACTCAATCACAATATAGATATCACAAAATACAAGGAATTAGAGATAGACCAATATAAGATACTTTGTAGCGATACAGAGAGGGATCGAAACATTACTAAATCCATATGAACATATGTTCATAGTCGACAATACTGTCACTACCCCCTCACCTGTCCACAAACAGATTTTACACATCATTTTCTATGTACCTTTATTCTGAAAAACTAAAGCATGTAAACTGTGAAAATGCCTTCTCCTGATCAACATAATCTAGTTTGATCCACTTCCTTCTTATTACCGGCCCGAACCAAGGATGTATGGAGGGTGTACACTCCCCAACCCCCAGTTCCACATGTCAATAACCAGGTTTATAAGACTGGTGGGCACTGTAGTTTTAAATATTAAAGATAGACCAACCTCCTCTTTCTTGTACAGTAACATCACGCACATTTAGGAGCGTTTGCAAAGCTGCTCTTGTTAAGGAATGAATGCATGCTTGTTATTATATTTCATACATTATGCATAAGCCAAGCTTACATGCCTCTTTTGTTTATTAAATAAACATCTTACATTCAATGCAATAAATAGTTGTGGCTACAATTACAATAGTTCGTTTCTATGGCAATACTACCATGCTCACTAGCTCACACACTATATACAATACAAGGGTAGAAACACATCAGGCAATATTAACGGCTATATACCGACTGCTACACTTGGCTTCTTTCTTTTTCTATTCTTGTTTTGCAGACTCTACGTTTGGCGGTAAGAGGTTTTAAAGATTGTACGGCTACACAGAAAGCTGTAGTATGTTTTTTTACAGTGAAAAGCTTTCAGCGATAATAATATCATACCTTCTGTGATTCGGTAGATGCAGTGACAAATCCAGGGGGGAAAAGAAAAATTTTCAAAATGGGGAAAAATAAAAACAAAAATAGAGATATGGTGAGACAAAATAATTAAACTCCTTTCTTTATTTTTAACTTTTTCATCGTACCACAACAGGTCAAAAGCCAAACCACAGACATCATCATCACCGCAGAGGAAAGACGAAGAGAGGCAGGAAGATTACTCGAAACACTGCTCGGAGGTGCGGATCTGAAAGATTACGCCACTTAAGACGATTTGACCGCCGGGTGTGATACAGGGAAGGGAGGAGGAGGGGGGGATCTGGGTACAACAATAAAATGGTCAAACTCAAGAAACATATCTCACTTTGGGCCTTTTGCAAATTTGACAACCTTTGCAGAGATCAATTCTGGGGAAGATAATTCTTTTACTTGATGAGAGGGCGACAGAGGATTGTCAAATGACTGAGATCTTGCCCCCAATGTCTCCAAAGATTTTTGCCAAGAGCAGAGGGTTGAAGGAGGGGATAGGAGGGGGGGGTGGGGGTTATGGGGATCCAGACAAGGTTAGTCTCATAAAGGCCACTTACTGTTACCAACAGTTCAACCTGCCATCCTCCCATCCTAAACAAAATGTTGGAACAGAATCTTGATTAAGAAAAGATTTTTGTTTTTAGGTTATGGGTTTTAAGTTTAGTGGTAAATTGGTCTGGTTGGGGGGGGGGGGGTCAGGAAGGAAAAGGGATGTGGGTTACTGAGGACTAGTTCATTCAGGCAGAGGTGAGAGGTCACAACCACACACTCAAAGAAGAAGGTTATCAAGAACTTATGCAAAGTAGTTTCACATAATTTGCCTCAAACTGTTTGTGATTAAAAACAGAAATCTTTTTGCTGGTTATTTAGTTATTCTCTTCAAACGGATCGTCAAACTCGCCAAAAGGTTTCATCGTCAATTGAAAGATTAAAAAACACACAACCCCACGGCATAATCGAATGCACTTCCAAGGAAAAACTTCAGGGTCACATTAATAGATTCCAGAACTGACAGAGAGGGTATAATAAAGAGGACACATCCATAGACAAACTCAAACAGAAGAAGAATAAGAATAATTAGACAAATCAGAGCGAACATACGCAATAGGAAAACCGGGGTTCGTCTTCTTTTAACTACACAAATCTTTCCAAGGTAGCCAGAAATCAGAAAACTAGATTTTTTTTTTAAGCAGCCTTTAACGCCTCACCAGAAGAAAGAAATAACACATTTGCTAGGTGCTCAATGACAAGATAACTCTTTGATTCCCTCACAACATGCTGCATATTGGAACATGGACTAAACTTATTGCCGAATTTGGAGGATTTCGCGACACAGGAAAATGGGTTTTTTTGTACGAAAAAAGAAAACTAACCACATAATATCACATTGATACAATTAACGATGAGGAACACAGTTAGTTACTTAGGCATTAAACTGTACAAAATTTATCATATACAGCACAGCGAAGACTTCAAAGAACAAACAGACCAAACAAATAAATAGATGTGTTGTGGAATAATGTACATCTGTGAATATTAAATTTTTGCCACAAATGGCGCTGCAATACGAGGAAAATATCGTACAAACTCAAAAAGTGTGAAGATTCATAGTTACCGTTGTTGCTTGAAAAGGTTACAGTTAAAATATTAAAATATTTTTAAAAAGTTACAGAATCACTACAATGACATTCATGAACATAATTGAGCAAAAAATGTGATCAAATTTGGGAGAATTCAAAGCGCGGTATAATTTTTTGGGGGGGCATTTTGTGGTAGATAGGAAAGCTATGGGGAATGCAGTACCTGACAACCTGAGTATACAATGACTTACAATTCCAGGAGCAATAAATATATATAGTTTTAATAAATATATCTACATATATTCATTTTCTATATATATTTGTTATTCTTTTTTTTGCGTTTGATGGTAATGAGAGCTGTGGGGATTCAATGTTTTACAAGTGGAGCAGTAATGTTTCAGTAACGCATCTAATGGACAGTTAAGTTGTAGCTCGAACAAATGTCTTTCAACAACCCGAGTACAAGTCTTTTTACATTAAAGCTGCAGTTTGAGCTAATTCAGGTGACTTTGATGAAAAAACATTTTTAACCAACCACTAAGAAAAGACACTTGACACTGCCTCTCCCAAGGATCCCTACCCAGCTCTCCCCACCACCCTCATCGGCCAGTCAGTCAAGTGCTGTCTAACTTATTTGAAATTTCATCCAGGGTCTACTGTCTAATTTATTCATGAATTCTTTCACCCAACTCAAATTACAGCTTCAATGAATGGATTAGCTAGTGTGGTGGTAATACAGGAATGTGCATCTCAGCATTTTGATCAGTTTTCAATATAAATGCAAAGAGGCACAGATAAAGCAAACTGGGATTGTAATTTGTGGAGCAAAGAAGCCTGAAACAATCATGAACATTGTTGTTCTAGTTTTGTCTCAAACAACACCTACATGTAAATGAAATAGCTCCTCGGATATAAGAACCAGGAGAGGAGGTAACCTCTGGTCTGCAGTGGCGGAGCGTCCATACAGTCAGGGGGGGCGGATGCCCCCCCTGACGGACTCAAATGGACTGCTGACGCCCTTTTCAGCTCTTTACCACTTTTTACTTATTCGCGATTATTGACTTTTTTATTGCGCTCTCATCTACCTATTGACATTTGTCACATTTTGTTGGTGTAATTTCGCGATGACACCTATTTATTCTTCGTTTATCTGCAAATTAGCCAGGCCCGGAAAGGGTCATTTCCGGCGATCTAGGGAGTATCTTTACTCAAAAAATTTCTGTACGCTATGCGCCAACCTGTGGTGGCGCTCCGCTTAGATAGTGTCGAAAGCGCCCCTACAGAACATTCTCGCCCCTCCTGACCAATACCCCTAGCTCCGCCACTGCTGGTCTGGTTACGTTTTTGGACATTTCTCTGTCTATCAGATCTGTGCATGTGAATATTCCAATGCAAAATCTATATTTGGTATAAAGGAGAATACAGAAACTCAGACAACAGATGGACTACAACAACCTTTCAAAAAAATTGGAAAGGAAAATATTCTTGAAAGAATACAACTGAAGAATTTTGAAGAAAATTTAATGAGATCGAGATCTTGAAGTGTTCTAGGTTTTGTTTTCCAAATAGGAAGAGGATGAGATCTACATTTGGGCTCTAAACATATGACATGAATTCAAGCAACTGGTTGTGTTTCCATGGCAACATGTCCCGCTACACATATATATACTATAACAAGTAGCAACAGCTGGATCCAATGAATGTCACGATTGTTTCTTCAAACGCTTGAAAGTCTAAAAAATCAATCATGACTTTAGCATGGATCCATAACACTTTCATATGGAACCTTGTCAAAGCCCTACTTTGCACAATACAAGCCTAGGCAGAAGCCATTTTTTGTAAATTTGTTATAAAACTGTTGTTGTGAATTCAAACTGCATCAGTATTGGGATAAAAGACATCGTTGGTATTTACATAACTTTACAAGTGACTCAAAAACCGTCTCTCGGGAAGTCGAAATATATATCAATATTAAGACTGAAACACAACCAGTTGCGTTAACGACGTAACATTTATTCACTAAAGAGACAATATGTGACTGTAGCGAGTGGGTGTGAGATGGGTGTGAGGTGGGTGTTGAAATGAATATGACAGAGGCGGCTTCACGATATAAACAAATACATATAAATATACAAAGAGGGTTTGATACGGAAGTCTCGTTTTTGTTTTTGATTGATCAAGTATGCATGTTGATATATGGGGGGCAAGGGGGGGTGTTGGATAATTTAGGAGAATAACATAAAACAAGAATACCAAAGCAGATAATGTTCTTGTAATACAATCAGATATGAAAATGGTTGGGATAGAGATAAAAGCCTGTACATTTAACACCCAAGATTGACGATATAAGTAGGGCAGCTCTGTTTCAACGATATTCAAAATAGAATACATTTATACATACAAAAAAAAGGGGGGGGGGTTGGATACAGAAGTCTTGCTTTTATAAATTTGATTGATATAGTAAGCATATTTATATATGGGAAGGGAGGGGGGATTATTTAGAAGATTAACATACAAGAAATACCACAGATAACATTCTTGTAATTTTACATTCAGATATGAAAATGGTTTGGGATAGATAAAAAGGTACATTAACACCTGAGATTGATGGAGGGGGGGGGGTGGGCATCTGAGGAGTGATATGGGGATTGACTAATCACATCACTTTAATAATCTAAACATGTAGGAAACCAAATGTAGGAATGACAATTTTAACCCAAAGGTGGTTTATAGAAGGAAAAATAAATCACTCTATAAAAATAAAATAATTGCCAAAAAAGTAGACTAGTATTTCACTTTTGAATAATACCCCAAAATATTAAATATTCATTATACCTTAAAGTGAGGTAAAATCTTTGCCACTTTTCATACTTCAAGTGAGACTCCATAGTGTAAAACAGTCGCTTCTTCTCGTACTGTATATTTGCGGCGATACGCTTGTGGAGAATTTCTGGCTATATCAGGATAAACGGCAGGCTATATAAATATGGTTACATTATTGTATAGAATTAAAGACTGGAACTTTACTAGCTTACTACAACTCAAATCCTGCTGATGTTTGAATAATGGTTTTTCTGCCAACACAGGCACAATTCTATGGAGAAGGATGGGGGTTTCTATTGGGTGGGGTTTCTACTGGGTACGGTGTCTGACAGGTAGGGTGTCTGATGGGTAGGGGTGACTGCTAGTGACAGATTGTTACCAACCAAGCAACCATTACCATATAACAATGACTCCGGGGGGGGAGGGAGGGGGAAAGAAACTGACGATGATTACAAACTTATGGAGCAGTTAAAGAACCGAATAAAACTAAACAGTAACTGATTCGGAAACAAAAAATGTTGTGATGAGAAATGATAGCAATAGCAGCAATCAGCTTGAAAAAGGGTGGGATAAGGAGGGGGTGGTGCGTGATGGGTGATGAGTAGGGTTAGTGTTTGAAATGCAGGGTACGGAGAGGGTAGCAGAGATACTTACTTTTACATTCGGAATAGGAATGCATGTGGTGGGGTCATCCAATTCTTCATCACACTGTAGGGAAGTTATGTCGCACACACATGCATTGGATTAATTCAGTACGAGAAGAAGATTGCGAAAAAACAAAGTGGTCGCCAAATGTTAAACATCTCTCGCATATTCAGAGGGAGGGGGGGAGGTCTTCGTTAGGGGGAATGACAGACATACTCAAACGAAGGAGCCTAAAAACTAATAGGTTTATAACTGCAAAGGTTTAGCATCAAAAATATTGCAATAATTACTTATGACAAAGATTTTTAATTTTAAGGGAAAAAATTGTTTGAGGGGGAGGGGGCTGGGAGGTGGAAGGAGAGGAAGAGATAGGGCTCACTCTCTCTCTGGGAAACAGAAGACTGAGATGTACATTTCTTCACAAAGATCTGCAGCGTTGAGAAATTTTGCAAGGGAGTGTTAAAAGACAAAAGTTGAAAAAACAAAAGACATTCATTTCCATGCACATTATACCAAGAATATCCTGAGAAGGAAGGTAAAATTACATTCAGAATTAATCTGATCAGAAATGGATAAAAATTTCAAATATGACAACAGGGGGTGAGGGGGGGGAGGGGGAAATGATTCAATTATTTTTTTACTCAAAATTAGATGATGGGGGGTTGGGGGAATCACACTACAAAACATTCCAACCACTTTTAATGGACCTTTAACAGGTGCATGAAGTTGTTAAAATCATTTCAAAATCATGAGTTAGGTGTTGCGATGAAGAAAAATACATTTCTCGGTCAAAAACTCTTAATGCGTGAACTGCCGTGGCACAAACCATTCAAACCTTTGAAATGAGATTTTTCTGGCCCATACTTCCCTCTACTGACTTGCAAATAAAACTCTAATTCATTTTCTATTCTAACACCATGAAGCATACTACAATCAAAACAATTTGAAGGGAAAAAAATCATAATAATTTGATGGTTAGCTTAATAGATGTAGCTTTTTTCTCTAGTTTGCTTTAGAGTAAAGAGTGTGAAATACCCCTAGAACACAACACTTAGGATACTATATATACTTATTTGAAATTTCTTACTTCTACATTTTTTCCACCTACATTTTTTTTTACCATCTTTTATTTTCAATTCTGATTTTAATCTCCAACAGCAATAGAAGAAATTGGTAGGGCAAAGGAAGGATAAGGGATCAGTGATAAAAATTGTTTGGATGGCAAAGAATAAAGGAGGGGGATGGGGGGAAGTAGTTACCAGACATTTGGATCGGTGTATTGATGGCTATAAATTTCCTTCAACACTAGTTTGAGAATAATTACATTTAATTTCCACAGATGGAGAGAGGGATGGCGAGAGAAAGGGGGTGAGCACAGAAAGAGGGAGGCAAACTTTTGAATTCTTGTTTAATTAATGTATTTTTTTCAAATTATTTGCAATAATAGGTTTCATTGTTGTGTCATTTAAATTTGTGTCAAGCATAGGGTTCATCATTAAATGGTCAAAATACAGTGACTTTATGAAATACATTTTTTAAGAGATTTTATGACAAATGGTTAATAGGGACGTTAAAAAAAATCTATAAGTTGGATGATTCATTCCCGGTTTATTTACTGCATTTTACCAGAGGACGACGATTTTTAAGGCTTTATTCGACTTTATTTTTGGGGAAACGATCTACAAATTTGACTGCAAAATGTTCTGCATCATGTTTTTGATGTTAGGTGAAAATTAAACCTGTCAAATTTACCATTGTGTCATTTTTTTTTTGAGTGTTAATAAATGCAGAATAAAATTCCAAACCCTACCTCTGTTGCTAAGGTAGTCACAACAGTAGTGTCGAACATGACGGTTCTTTTCATATCGGGAATGGCTTCCCCTGGTGGGGGTAGCTCAGGTTCCTCTTCTGGGAGGGAAAAGGTCACCCTCAGAGGGATGGGACGGTAAATGTCCGAGAAGTCATCCTACAGAAAGAGAGAGAGAGAGAGGTGGAGAGAGATGAAGAATAAAAGACTCAATAGTTTCAATAGTTCCTAAGGATATCTTTCAGCAAACAATGAACAATATCTTTCTTCCTTCCTTTTTATGTTTAAAATATTAAATATTAATAGAGAAGGAAACCCTTTGGCATGCAGCCAACTTTGAGAGCTATCAAACAAATACTCCGTTTAATTTCTATGATACAGTAGTTATTGAGCGAGATGTTCTATTTGTGCGGAGGGATGTAAGAAATGATTTTAATTTTACAACCAACTGCATAGAGAGGTAACCCACCTGTTTTGAATCTATCATCCCTCCACCCCTCAACCTGCCCTCCCCCCTCCCCTCCATACCCCTTACCTGTTCTCAAGTCTACAAATAAGTGGACTCATTTGGCACTGAATATAGATATGTTGGGACTTGAAATGGAGATGGTAATGTAACAAATATGTAGGTATATACTGTATTGCAGCTTACATGTAACCTTGAGCACTAATTCTCATGATTTCTTATCACTATTTGTCAGAGTGACCGCACAGGGAGGAAACCCGAGAGAAAAAGGTAAAACGGGAAAGAGTTTGTCTCCGACATGTCGGAGATTCAATAATCACTGATGAAATGCTTACTCTCAAAATAGCTTGGATCGGAGGATAGCAGGCCTCTCGTTCGTCGGTTTTATAGTTCATGGTGAGAAGTTGATTTGAGAGAATATGATCTGGGTCGGCCCCCTCAAAGTAGACCCTGGAATTCAGACCCAGGCTGCGACGCTTAGCTTCGGCTTCCACCTCAAATATGACATCTGCGTGCAAATGAGGATCGAAAAGATGTCCTTTAAGGGTGTGAAGACTCGTGCAAAAAGAAACATCTAATGCCGGTAATCTGACCTAGTTTCGAATGAGGTGTAACAGAAGTGTTAGACACCACCATCGATCCCAGAAAATATGCATATGGCTTGCTACCTTCGGTAATTAGACACTTGTGTACATACACCTGTGGTCAATACCCACGGCACAGTGTATAAACGATACAGCGATGGACATCTCAGGTCCAGCTAAAGATAACAAGGTATCACGTTTCATTACTGTCTGCATTTTGTAGCGACACGAACAAAACGTCACTTGCAAGCAACAGAAAGTTAACTTTTTCAGATGGCCGCACGCCGTTTGGGGCGAGTCTTCAATGCCTTTAAGGGACGGCTGATAGTATTGAAGTTAGAGGTCACTCTCAGCCTTTGACGTGAATGCTACACGTCTGGAATAAACCTTTTACAAAGCACTGCCCACTCACTCTTATGATGGATGGGTCTGAGATGTCTTCACACAAAAGCACTCCTGAAGAATATTCATTACAGAGAGTGTAACCTGTTTTAGGGAGGTATGCGCAACCTTTGCTTATTGTTGTGAGATGGACGAGGCTTGGATGAGGGGCTTTAGAGTTGTACCTGCATATGCATGTATGTCTTGTTTCTTTCCATGCACCTATCTATACTTTTTTTTTTATAAATATCATAAACTTATATTATCTTCTTTGGCCATATTACAGTACTGTGGCATTACATAACCATAAGACTTGTGTGTATAATCCAAACACTACCACTATCCAGTATACCAATAGGATTTGAAAAGAAAAAAAATCTTTTTTAAAGAATTTTTTTATTTTTTTTATTTTTTTTAAATATCCCTTTTGACAGCATATTGTGGACTAATTGCTATCGCAAGGGAGACATCAGACTTGTACATCTTCAACCGAATGAGACTTAATATGAATCTTTGCAAATTAACATACCTTTGAAAAACAAAAGATACAGTTAAGTTAAAGGAAAGCAGTTATAATTATGAAATGTGAATGGTCATAGAAATCAGTAGAAAACTTGATGATAAGTACGAAAAGTGGACCAAGAAGACATGAATATATATAACTGTGTATGGTTGACTATATATATTGTCCCTGTGTTTCCTGCCTAATCTCAGTAACAGTGGATTATAACAGATCACAGCAGGTCATACAAGGTCACAGCAGGTCAGGTTGCAGCTAGTCATACAAGGTCACAGCAGGTCACACTATATCACCACAGGTCATGCTAGGTCACAGTATGTAGTAGGTCACAGCAGATCATACAAGGTCATACTAGGTCACAGGAGGCCATACTTACCCAACTCTTCATCAAATTTAGAGGCAGTGAAGTACTGGGCACAAACTGTTATGGTAAAGCTGTAAAAGATAAAACAACAACAACAAATGTTTACATTTGCTATTCCACAATTTTTCTTTTTCTTTCTGGAGTCAATTTTGTTTTTACTCGAACAACTACATAAAAGGGAACTAGTAAATTTAAGACAGAGATGAACGGCTTTGCGTTCACTTGCTGAAAGTGGTCAGCATGGTCTTTGTGTCGCCGACAACCCGTTCACATTTCAATCACGTGTACATGTGACCCTAACACGACCCACCAGTATCACAAATGCAATAAGATTCAGACAATGCCCAAGAAGGAGAAGGACTCACAAATCAAGTATCGTATATGACGCAATAAATCTGTCTAGTTTTGCATAATAATTGGAGTTACAATACTTAACATGGTTCTGGACATTCGTAAAAAAGGGTACAAAGTTATCCTTTAACGACTATGAAACCTTGAACATTCCTTTACTAGGAACTTTCCAATAATCGGTTAATGCGTATCTTATCTGTCTATAATTACTGGAATTCGTTAGGACTTACCAGAGTTTCTGCTCGCCACCGACATTACAGTCCAGTCTCTCTCGATCAAGTTGACTGGGACTGACCGTTACAGTAGCAGTCATGTTGATAACTGGCCTGCCTCTAAAAATGCAACAAGAGAAGAAAAAATTTTAAAAAAAAAACAAACTTGTTAGCGTGCAGCTTTTCCGAGGATGTTTTCTTTCTTTTTTTCCTTATTAACAAACACATGACAGCTACAATTTCATAAAAGTATTTTAAATGGAAGTAATATCTTCTTTTAAATTCTCCAAACGTTAAAACAGAGAATGACAATCTCAGATATCTGGATCCTGACTCGAGAGATGAATGGATTGGATATGTGTATGACTGGTACAACACCAATAGGCAGTGTCCAGCTAGGAAATTCCTTTTGCTAACTCTTTTGTCTTAAACCAATCAGAGCAAGGGTGGTGGGGGGAGGGGGGTGGGGGGATGGGCAGGTCAGCGGAAAAGAGGAAAGGCATTTATCTCCTGAGAGATGAGGAACTCTACCTCACCACCTCTCCACATGCATCACGATGACCTAAAAAAGGAATGAAGTTATAATAATACACATAGCCTAACACACATGTTTATTAAGATCAATCAAACTATACTATTGGATGTTAAAAGATGTAGTCTAACTTTCATCAACGGTAAAATATGTTTATAAGAGAGATTACAAATTTAACTGTTCCACAAGAAAGGAAACCCCAAAAACAGGCTTAGAAATTGAACCAAAAGGAAAATTTTCTAAACATAGAGCACACACTCCACTAATCAACCTAACATAACCTTTGACCTCTCATACTAATTCACGGTTTTGTGATCAACCGTCTCCTGATTTGACTTGCCTCCAAAATTGAAGGAATAGCTTTGGAGGACGTAAAGAGAAAAAAGCACCGAGAAATAAAGATAATTTTTTTGGGTAGAACCTCCGACCGCAGCTTCAGCATGCTGGAAATATAAATCCGTCACAGATACCCTCTTTTAGAAGCATTGAAAAAAAATGTTTGCATTTGTTTATTCTATCCTAACCTCAACAGGACAATGGACTCTGAATCCAGAGCTCCGATGAGCAAGTCGGGGAATTCGTTCCAATCGAGGTCCATACCTCCCGACAGTGAATATCCAAAAGTGTTGTTGGGAAGCATCGCATTATGGAGATTGGCGGGGAAGTCTGAAGGGGTGATCTTTTGGGCCCAAGGTTGGACTACTCCATCTGCTGCGGAGCCCAGGTAGACATAGACCGCACCCTGTGCATCATTCTCATAAGGAGCACCGACAGCAAAATCTGCAAAAGGATCAGAAAATCACTGCAAATAAAATTTGATTTTGTCTGACAATATGCAATTTGGAAACGGAATGTAAAATTGGGCCTAAGGCCTTTCATAACAAATTCCTCTGACTAGATTTGACACGATTAAGTTGCTTAGCGTACCAAACTTAATTACGTTAAGAATTGGATATTGAAAAGGAATTAGAGATTCACATTGTTCTTTCTGGCCTGAACCACACACACACACACACACACACACACAAAAGATTGAAATTCATTATGTGCCCCCCCTCCCTAAGTCACCACCGTACATTATGCAATGTGATGTTCACTACTCTCGCTAATCAACAAATCAAATGTAGGGAACGTTGTGCGACTCATGTCCCTAATTTCATTAATTAATTAAAGATTAATTTTATATAAAAAGTAAAATTAAGGAACCAAAATTCACATTTTTATTTCTGGCCTTGAAAATAAATGCAGATCCACACACATAAATTTGAATTAATTGTGACTCATGGCTCTACATCACAATGTTAAAAATCATGACCTTAAATGCACATTGTGCAATGAGACCATACATTACTAGGGAACCACTAGTCGGGTTATGGCTACAGATGTGTTGCCAAGGTAACATGTCATATTTTAATACTCCAGTGTGCTGAAGATGATTGTTTATGATCAAAATTGCTGGAAAATTTAGATGATATTATGTGAATACATTAGTCCGTCGTACCTTCAGTGCTACAAGGTTGCACTATTTTCAACGGAGGGGGAGAGGTACAAACTTTGAGAGTCATTTACATTCTACAATTAATTTCAAATAAAGTCAAATAATTCACTGTCCAAAATACGGAAACTTAAAGACCCTATGATCTCCCAAAGTTTCCGAACCCTAACTCAAATAAACTGGGGGTTAAATTTTGTTTAACCCAGGTTTTCCGTCCGACGTGCGCAAAAAATGTAACGCTGGACAGAGGTACCCGGAGCAATGTCGCACACCTGCAAAATGCAGGGATGAGCCTGGGGTAAAAAAAAAAATCACGGAACTTTGCAAAAATTGCGGTATAGGCTCCAGTTTGCTTATGCTAAATAGTGTTAGGATAATAGTTTTTGTCCCCCTGCAGGTTGGATATCCATAGGTAATGAAAAACATGCGAACGAAGGATCAAATGATACAACGCTGTTGTTAGAAATTCACGAAAGTTGAGAGGTGTAAATCTCGGAGGTAGAAAATAAATCACGGATATTCCGCGAATTCGCAGATAAAGCTCATGCCTGAAAATGAAACCCTGTGATACGGCTTAAAATCTCGAGCAATTTTCATTACCTTCGAAACCGTCCCAGTTGATATCTCCCAAACCGGTGACAGACATACCGAATCTTGAGTCAAGAGGACCGGTGATGATGATTGGGTCCACTCCAGAGAAGGTACCCTGCAGATGGAGAGAAATGTTAGTCAACATAATAATCAAATTGATCGTTCGATCCACCCAATGACAGTGGGTAGGGCTGGGAAATAAGTCTTCCGACCGCATGTAGAACTTCCCCACTCAGTGTTCTGTATTTGGCTTTGTAAACCGTCCAGTGAGTACTAAGATATGAAATAAGACATATGAAAAAACAGACTGTGTCACAGTCCATTAAAAAAAAAAAATAAAAAAAATAAATAAAAAAAAAAAAATAAAAAAAATAAATAAAAAAAAAAAAAAGGCCCACTCAAATTAACTGGTTACCGATATAAACAAGAAAAAAGGTTTGATATAGCAGTATCAAGGTTAATTAAATTAAATTAAGGGAACAAAGAGATAAATAATTTTGCAAAAAGTTTTTGATATTTTGTTTCTTCGTTGCGATCTGCTTTCACACTAATCTCACACGACTGCACAAAAGAGGTGTTAACCATACGACGTGGGACGTTCTCGTTTGGGTGCATGGATGGATTCGGGGCTTCGTAGTTGTTCGAGTTGTGAATGTATCCGAGGACAAACTCTAGGATAATAGGGAGAGAGTGTGAACTCGAGTGAGACCAATTATCCAGATGTTGTTGTTATGCTTATTAACAAGGGGTAACAACCATCGAGTGGCAATGATCCGATGCGTGGCTTTCAAAACATGTTATTCGCAAATAGGCTTAGGCCTTCGACCTGATCATACCAGATGCACACAGGCCTAACCTTTACCAAGATACAAGCTTGAGAAAGAAATGTTCAGGCATAAATTGTCAATTAGCCGTACAAGATCGGGTCGGACGAAAACCCGCTTTATAGAATTCCAAGCGAGTGTTATCCTTAGCCGCTTGAGAGCTGAAAGGGGGAGAACGTAACATTCATTACGTAACGTTAGTGAGTGAGTGACATAAAATCAACTTACATCATGAGCTTCGTTGATGAACACGTAAACGGCGCCACCGACTTGTGTTTCTCGATCAAAGAACATTGGCGCTCCAACGATGATGTCATCATACCTGTCGAAAAACAAAATTATGTCTTCACTCAGCTCCAATAGGTGTCCATGACAAAGCCAGTATCAAACAAGAACATATATATTCTCTATTCAGTATTTCAGTTTATTTATTTCCAGTATAAATATAAATATTTATAAAAAGGACATCAAAAATTCAAAAAGTACATTACAAAAATTGAAGATGAATTAGTAAAAAGTTCATTTAAACATAAAATTAAAATATGAATATTAGTATAGAAAATTCAATATTTAAACACATTTACTGAATATTAAAATTACAATAAAGGTTTAACTTTGCCATTTTGAATATATAGCTCCTTGGTATAAAAATGATAGTATTCCAATGATAGTGACAGATCAAGGAATCACCCGGCCCAACTTCCTTGTATTCTACTGTTAATTTATGAAGGGCAATTAAGAGTTTAAAATGTTTTTGCCTCATTTGCATTAAACCAGTGCATCTATATACTGCTGTTTTTTAGGTCTTAGAATGAATGAAGAAAAAAAAACCCACATTTCTTTGGAATTCCGGACCATCAAAAACTGGGAAATAACTTTGGAATATTTGTATTATAAAGAACCTGTCAAGGCTCTCTTAGCAAGGGGCCGTTTAATTGTCAAACGGAATTGCTTTTTGCCACTTGTAAACAAATCAAAAGGATTTATTCATCTCAGCCCCATAGAGTGACACTTTAAAGTCTCAATGTGCGTTTGCCAAATTCGAACTTCGACATTTCCAGCTAACTGCCCGAAAGGCTCAGTGAAAATAACACCGTTCTATGCAATTTTCATATTCATAATCATTATTTTTATTGAGTTATCTGTCGTTAATCATTTTGAGCTGAATATAATTCCCTGGAATTTTTAACGAGTCCGTACATTCTACAAACTTCTCTCAAAATTTGCAAGCCCCGCCCAACAGATCATACGCCAATCAAATCTCTCTGTTTTGTTTACGACCGTTAGGCATAGGACTTACGAGTGGATGATACTAGCATATATATGTTACATTTTGTGTAATGAACATGCTGATATGGGCGGTCGCAGTGATTTTACGGTAAATCCTTCGCACCATAAGGGGAACAGAAAATAAATTTCTTTCTTTCGATTGCGACAGCTTTTCTCTATTAAACCCACCTGGTCAGAGTGCATTTTAGAATAAGTAACATTCAATCTGCTTCGGAAGTTTGTTTTCCGAAATTAATCGGCAAACACGTATTGAGACTTAAAAGTCCTCATAACCCTAAAGAAAAATACCAAGCCAACTTTAACGGTGATAACAGTCCTTGTTTGATCGTTTTAACGCCTTGAATTAATTTGCATAATTTCAACGTCTGCATGGCCGGGGCAAACATGGTTACGCAGATGGTCGTGCACTTAGAACTCACCCGTCGCCGTTCAAATCGGCCACAGTGACATCATAACCAAATGATGAATATGCAGAGGTAGAGACCAGCATATCGACGAACACCAAAGTTTTCAACCATTCTTCCTGTTTCTCCATGATGACCACAGCACCCTTAGCATCTGCCCTCGGAGCCCCTCCGACAAAGAAGGTCCTATCCTCAGCAAATTTTCCAGAGGTGGCCGAAAATCCTGTGCACAAGAAGAAGAAGAAGAAACGAGAGATGTCACCTGCTATCGCGTAAATTGGTAAAGTGAGGAGGGCAGATGACATACAGGTCGTCATACAGGTCTACAGCATAAGGGACGACTTTAACTGTTTGGAGACAGGGAGGGACGCAATGAGCAAATTTTACACATATTTTACATATATCTACCTCAAAGTAAATATTAGTTGGACTTTGTGTGTGAGTCGTTCAAATATTTTATGAAAAAAACATTAAATTCGCTGTAGAAAGATTTCAGCACAGTCTCACCAAAGTAACTGTTCTTGTCAACTCGGACGGATTCCTGCGTGATTTCAGACCACCATATGTGAAAGATGGGATTGGTGACGACCATAGATCCTTGCCAATTTCCAGCTCCTGGGGCACCGATGATAAAATCAGCACCGGAATCTCCCCTCTCTTTCTGAATAAAAGAACGAAAAAAATTGCTGAATTTTACCGTAGGTGTAAATACAGCTGCAACCATGAACCAGAAAACAAAACCGGTTTAGTTGTTATGATGCCTCAACATACATGTTAATACTGTATGTATCATGAACTTGTGCACACCAAAATGAAGAGGATTATCTAGTAACTACTGTAGATGCGGCAACGTGTAGAGAAGGCATCAGGAATCGGTTATCATGTCGACAAAGCATCAACCATCTAATTCACTGGTAATGGATTTTACAGTCTAGACATTTTTTCTTCCAATTCCTATGTGAAACATACTCTAGACACATAGATGGTATGACTAAAAGGAAATAAGTTTGGAGTTATTGTGACATTATATTTTGGACTGATGCACAAAAGGGCCCCCCATAGACAAATGATACCACTCGGTATTTTGACAAAACTTATATTCATCAAACCTTACCAACATAAAAAATCACATCCTGTCACACAGCTGAATAATCTTTTCAAGGTTATAAAATCGTTTCAATATTTAAAAGGATTGTCTGGTGGCCCAAAGAAGTTACCTTAAAAAATAGTAAATAATTTTCCAAACATGTTGTCAAAGTATGAGAACGCTAATGTTGCGTTTGACAGAGAAACGATTTTTTAATCGTTAAGGTTAGACATTTCAAATATGATTTGAACAGTACAGAACGTGACGTCAGCTATGCTATTGCAGATTGCGACATAACCCACCCTCCGCACAGTACCTATACGGTAATCACAACAAAAACAGCGTTTGTATACAGATAAATTTCTTCCTTAATTTCCGGTGAAATTTCTTAAAAATTAGATATGTTTTCAAAAACTCTTTAAGCCGCCATGTACTAGATCGGTGGTTCCGTGGTCTTTGTGTAACACAAGGTAAATTTTAACAGCAGACTCTGAGTTGTCCAGGTGATACATCGGGCTATCCAGCTCCAACGCGAAAAATGTTCGCACGTAGGCTATACTCAAACGTTGACAATCGGACAGTTCTGCGAAGCCTAAGCTTCTCAGTGCTACATTCTGCTCTGACAACGATTCGATCAATTTCTTCAATAATTTCCGGTCAAATTTCTTATAAATTAGATATGATTTAAAAAACTCCTTAAGCCGCCATATATGTAGTAGATCGGTGGTTTCGTGGTCTTTGTGTAACACAAGATAAGTTTTAACAGCATGCTCTTCGTTGTTTATACATCGCGCTATCCAGCTCCAGCGCGAAGAATGTTCGCGTGTATGGGCTACTCTAACGTTTACAATCGGACAGTTCTGCGATGACATCGATTC
>JAIPMN010034192.1:0-10411 GCA_020650975.1 Apostichopus californicus
TCATCTGAATGTTCCACATTGCTGAGTAGTTCCAAGAAGCTGCCCTTGGATTGGGTTTGTGTCTTCTCCGTTTTCTTAAATGCCCAAACTTGGCTGGATTCAGGACGGCAGGAGTTTCTGCCGTTAACAGGACAGAGGGGATCGGAACAGTCGTGGCTGTCGTCCAACGATTCAACGTTCCGAACCTTATTCCATCTGTGTGTTCAAACGCATACAAAACAAGTTTGTTAAACGATTCTAACACTGTTTTTTACTTTTCTTTCTTATTGGCATGAAATAAAATGTGTCAAAGACCAATATAAGAATCTAAAGGGGGGAAATGCAAAGAGGCCATCTAGTTTCTAAATTTAAATTCGGCAAGTAATGTGTAAATGCTTTACAAAGATTGAATCTTGGTATGATAATGTCAGTGGCAACACAGATATCAGCCCCAAGGGTGATTTAAAATCAGTATGCATGTTTTGCAGGACTTGAGGTTTTTTGTGGGACACAAAATAATTTCAGTTTCAATTCTTGTTTGAAGTCCTGTCTGGTTTCTCTCTTGCTATCATTTTGTATAAGAAGATGATCCTGCTAAGATCAGAAACCTTTCATACATTTTTTAAGTCATGAGTGATTTGCTGCAGACTGAGAATGAAAGATTTTTCAGAGAACATGGGTATGGGAAGAGCTTGACAAAAGTACAAAAGTTTTCATCCATGAAAGGTTTAACAAGCTGAGGTATATGCAGGGGGTAGCCAGGTTTTTGGTGTGGGGAGGGGGGCAAATTTCATTCCCCATTTACAGGCACAGAGCAGTGGATTGCCATCCTGGGAGAGAGGTATAAGGGTGTAAGGGTATAAGGTGTTTTTGCGAAAAGGGCATAGATGCAAAATGTTGCTATTATTTCCGTTTTCTTAAACTACATCATTAAATTGTACTAAAATTTTTTTGGGGGGGGAAAAATGTGCACGCGGTCGAAAACCATCCAGTTATATCACATATTGTGAAAACAAATATATGGTCACTCAGAGAGATACTGCAACCGTGCGCATAGCAGGTTATAATTAATAGAGGCGATGATGAGTCCGGGAAATTTCGAACCTGACACAGTTAGGTCGCAACACAAACGTTTTCTCTTTATATTTAGCGCTCTCTGCAAAGACTTACCCCCCCATCATCTGCCCCATCCCCCAGGTTCGAGAACATTTAGATTTTTCATCATCGCCCATCCCCAAAAATGTCTGTGGGGAGCACTCTGTCACCCACTCCCCCCCCCCCCACTGGGTATATGAAATGTCAATGATCAGACCTGAATCTCTTTGCAGATGGCCGTGGTTCCCGAGCAGCTCTTCTGATGTCCTCCATCAGCTGAGCTTCCAGTCTCTCCATCTCCTCTTTTAGTAAAGTTATTTCTTTCTCCTTTTCAGCAAGTTGGGATTGCAAATCAGGATAGTTGTTCAACTCTGTTTCCAATTTCTGTGAAGAAAAAATGAAACATGTCACAGAGATGAAATAAACTTAAGCACATACTGTCATTTTGTCTTGCACATTTCATTCTACCAATTTGTAATTCAATTTTCAATTTATTTATTTCAGTATAAATTACAAAATTTATAAATAGGACACATAATAAGGAATTAAGGATACATAAAAGATGTAAAAATGTACAATCATGAAAGCATGAACAAATAAGAAATAAGATGGAGGATTAGAAGTTCGAAAGATTAAAAGGATTATAACAGAGATTCTAAGAACCCATTTTGAATATAAATGGCTGCTCTGTAGATAAATGAGTTCTTAAAAAGCATAATTCAAAAAGTTGGCAAGATAGTAGGATTTCGTATATTGTACTTGTTGTTTCTATTGCACAGAGAGATCAACTCGGAGTGAAGTGGGTGATCTTTAGAACTATGTATATTCTTAGCGGCAGTGTTTACTTTACCAAAATGCCATAATCAGAGATCTTGGCATAAATGTGAAAATTTCTCAAAAGTTGCATCATGTCTTTGTGGTTCTATTTTCATTCTAGTTTTGTGATCTTGAGGCTCAAGGTACTGGTAGGTAGACCTACTTGTCAACTACTTGTGAGTATCCTATTGAAAAGCGCAGTGTCAAATTACACATGCGAATAGAATTAAACAAGAACTGAGCGTTGACAAGTCTATTTTCAGATTGAACTCCATCCTTTGTTAACAGACACAAAAAGACTCAATATCCTATTTACAGAATGTATATTTACATTTGAAACGTCCATGATTTATTATACTACCTACCCTTATCCGTGATTTGCTGTCTCGAATTTCGTATCGAGCATGTGTCAGTTGGTTCATCCTCAGTTGGAGTTCCTCTTTGGTCTCTTTCAAGATGTCTTCTACTTCAACCTTTTCACTTTTGTATGATTTAGTTCTCTCAAGTTCCTGAATAAATCAAACGAGGAATTACTGGTATGAAATGCCAGACAATTTTAAACATTTTCAGCATGTAATGAATGTCTGACAGCAAACCAGCACCTTATCACGCTAGGGAAGTATTGATTGCACCACCCTGCATTTTCCTTATATCTATGATCTGTGTAAGACCATTAAATCAATCACTTACAAGAAATGCTCCAAAATGTACAGTTTCTCAGTTTTGTAAAACAATCCCCAAGCATTCTTCATTTGCATATATCAATGATTCAATTTACTCACCGAGTGGAACAACAGTTTGACTATAAAGTAAGTTGTTTCTAATTTACTCCATATTCTGAGACGGCAGTCTTATCTTGAAAGAAACAAACCACCTCCAGGTCTAATTAACTGCAAAGTCAAACAATATGAGATCAAGTTGCCCTTAACAATTGAAGAGCTTGTAGCAAAGAAAGGCAATACCTAGGGTAGTTGCTACTCCATCTCTTGGAGTTTGAAGATGGAACTTTTTACCAAACATCTGCTTCAAAAAACCACGATTTTGGCTCATCTTTGGACTTACTTTTTCTACTCTTTCATTCCTTCTGATTTCCTCTCTAAGTTGAACCACCAAATCATCTATTTTATCCTGTAGGTTGGCTGCAAGCTCTCTGCTCTCTGCTAGTTGCTTCTTTGTCTCCTCCAGATCGCTTGATAAATCTTTCACATCAAATTCTTTCTCCCTAACTGTGGTTCTGCCGAGAAAAGGTTGATTTTATGATGATCGGCAGTTATCTTTTACGACGCTTAAGCGACCAAAAATGTGGGAGGAGCCGGCAAGGGCTTATGGATTACAACTTACACGTTGAGTGACTTCCAATTCAACATTTTAACTCAAATTTGGAATCTTTTCAATTTAGAATGTCATTTCAGATGGGAAAACCGTAGATTGCTCTTGGATGAAAAACCCACCTGACTATGACCCAGCCGGGTATCGAACCGGGAACCTCCCGATTGCTGAGCACCTGCATTGCTTCAAATGCTACCGTCTTTATCCGCTTGGCCACAGCACCGGTTTTTTTTCCCTTTCAACAGTCATTATTGTTTTTATTATTCTGCATATAAATACTACAATGTAGTAAGATTTATTGAATGGAGTCAGTCTAGAAGTTGTTCAAACATATTGGCAATCATCTTTGATTAATCAAATAAGAAGTCATTAGACTCTAACAAGTCCATAGTACGTTTCACTTCACCTAATCAGATACAATTAGATGATACCAAAAACCTACTTGAAGAAATCTAATCTCATAATAATCTAATCTAATCTATCTAATCTAATCTCATAATATGTAATCTCATAATATCTAATCTCATAATCTAATCTCATCTCATAATATCATAAAATCTAATCTAATCTCATAATAATCTCATAATCAACTTACTGTGTACTTTGAAGCACATTCCTCAAAGACTCTAAGTTTGCCTCTATCCTGTCAGCTTCCTCCGCTGAAAGAGAAGATGAATAATTACTAATAATATGTAGCAGGTAGTTGTTTATGAGTGACATCAACAGCATATTTTTATTAATTAATTAATTTATTATTTTATTTAACTTTGTTTTATTATTTTTATTATATTTTTCATTATATATTTATTTATATTTTTATTATTTTATTATTTTATTAAGGAGTGTTAGCTCAATGGTTAATGCCGGTGCCTTTCAATCATAAGGTCCAGAGTTCTAGTCACTCCAAGATTAATGTATGTTGTCCAGTTATAGAGTTGTTGACAATTGACAATTCATAGTCATGGACCTTAAAATATGAATCTACGAGACTGACTTTGGTCAGCTTGCGGCTTTGATAAGCATATGATGGCCTCTTCGCGAGTTCCTGCTTGCAGGAGGATCTAAAATATATACATGCATACATTAAACATACGTACATTAATGGATACCAGCTAGTTGGAACAATTTTCCATTGCTGGTACTTCTGTGTACTGTACTCTCACATCATGCTTAGAAGCAATGTTAATGACGACATAAACAGTTCCAAACTTAATCTCAATACAAACCAGATATTGATGCTACTCATACTGCTTTGAAGTGTGTCTTCAAAGTTTAATTGTCCCAATTGAGTGACGGATAACAATCTGTCAAAGATTGTCAAAAATACCCTTAAATTGTAGCTGAACAGTGTAAGCCAAGTTGGTATTAAATGAAGGTAAGTTTTATAGTCAAAAGGTTACCAGATAGCCATATAATGCAAATTTCCAACATCAATGTTTCTCTACAAAACTTATTCCCACATTGAGAAATCTGATCTAACGAAACCCTTTGCAGTGTTTGAAAATATTTTGTAGGGTTCTAGCTGCCAGGACTATCCTTTCAGCAGTTTTTAGCATACTAAATTTGGAGGCAATGTTGGAAACCTTTACTAATTTTAGTGTAATAATAGGATGTGTTCATGTACTCCAACCTTCCCCCCCCCCCCACTTTCCCTGCCCTTATAAAAACACCTATCAAGCATTTCCTCCCTACTATTTATGCCAGTGGAACAGTTTACAAAGAATAGTACGTACCTCTGTCCTGCAAAGATTCAATCAGATGTTGTCTTTTGACTTTTTCTTTCTCAAAGTAGATAATCTGTTTAGATTTTTGATCAACCTGTAAAAGTAAAAGCAAGATTATAAGTTAACAAATACTAATCAATTAATGAATAAATTACAATGCAAATGCAGCAATCACTCATACATTTTGTGTAAGTTTATTTTTGTCTTTATTTCTCACTTCACTATTACATTTTAAGTCTTTTGAGCTTTCATTATATGGTTGCATAAAGTTTGTTATCCTCTGTGTAATCCAAAAGTCGATGAAAGAGATGATATTGCCTCTAATATCAGAAGTCCAATCAATGTCCAGAGGTTCTCTCTGAGTCAAGAAAATGCTCTTGAAAACAAATAAGTCATAGTTTCATTTTAACAACGATGGCATTAAGAGCTGTTTGATGTCAGTGGATAGTCTGTTCCAAAGATCAGGAGCCGTAAGGCAGAACGACCAATTGCCATATTGAGGCAAACTTCCATTTTTAGTTCCATCCAAGAGATTCATTGAAGATGAACAGGTCACAAGCAAGACACTTTCCAATTCATATATGACTTCCTCTTTAACACGATTAGAGGATCTAATTCTAACTTTATACAATTTTAATATTGCATATATCATGCAAATTTTAAGGTAATTTAAACAGAAATTTGCTTTAAATGATGAACCACTAATTATAAGATCAATTAATTATGGGTTGACAACTTGTCATATCTTTAAGATGTTCACAATATGGCTGACAACTCTGAATGTTCAGTATCTTGTTACCTCTTCTCTTGATTTCTCAAGGTTACTTGTTGTCTTGGCAAGTTCTTTCTTAGTAGCATCATGTTCCTTTCTTAACTCTGCTAACTGATTTTCCAACTCCTGGCAGTAAAATGAAAGAAAAATCTCTGGTTAATAAAAGCTGGTGGAACCTTCTAACTCTTTTTAAGTTTCCTCTAATGTTGCTTTATATGTTGAGAAAAATATCTATAAGAATGCATTACAGCCACTTTCTATATTGAGATGAGAAGTGTACGTCATTTTGATAAAAAATTGTCATGAACGACATACTCCTTTTTATCATGAAAGCACCAAAATTTATTCCCACCTGTCTTGCCAGTGTCTCTCGTTGAAGGTCCTCTTTAGTGTGATGGAGATCTTCGGCTACTTCCATGAAAACTTCTATTTCTCTACTTCTGTGAAGGGGGAAAGAAGTAAGTGATGCCAGTCTCAGGTTATCATTAAAGGTGCTCAGAATCAGTTAATCTTCTAGTTAAACAGCTAGGGCACTGAAAGTTTGCCCAATGGGCAACACTTTGCACACCTGTGAATAAATACCGCAGTGAGGGTGAAATGCTTTGGGGTGGTGGTACACATATTGTTGACGTATGAGAATAACAATAAGAACTATTATATCACACTCAAAAGATTTTTCAAATGTTGACTAAATTTCATTTTTCTCACTTTTAGTATGTAGGCTTATCTTTCTATACATTACCTGTGTTCTAACATATCCTGCTGGGTACGCACCAGTGAAGTAGGGGGGTGCCTGTCAGCCTGTCCGGTCCGTTTGTTAAACCAGAAGGACCCTACATTTTTAGTGTAAAGATGGCACCATTCATGCTAGAAAGACATCAAAATAACAAAAAACAGTTAACTAACCATAAAATAGTAATAATCTGATTAAAGTGACTAAACAATGCTAATCAGCAAACTACAAAGAATGGGCTAAATACATGTTTACTTCAAATAAAGTCACATGGTCATTTCATGTCCAACTCCAAAATGTAGTTTTGGATTTTACGGTCTCTCTGACAACCAAGGTCTTGCATTTTGCTAGGCTGTCTATATGCATAAACCAATACTGCACAGAAAACTATATTTGACAGATCTGTATGATACATCTGGTGGCTAGGAGACTTAAACTTCATAAACAACTTTGCAATATTTAAACGGTTGGTGTAACTAGCCTAGTCTAACTTAGCCTACTGTAGGCTAGTAGTAGTACGTAGTGCTACTGTACTAGGCACCTCCAGTCCAATGTTATGCACCTAGTTAGACTAGGCTAAAATTTGTAATTTTGGTCTACGTCCAGTAATCTACAAATCACTGAATATCAAAGTACTTTCAATACCTTTGACCTCACCTCTTAAATTTAAGGCCTGGGCAAGTTTAACAAGTTTGAGTAAGCCTTTGAAGTAAAAAGGATCCCAACCAATTTGACAGTCGTTCAACTGGTCTGCTACGGAACGTGTCGTTATGGAAACTGCAGTGCAATAGCACAACGCGTCTGCTATACTGTTCCCGCTCCCCGATTATCCAATTACAAAAGTTTCTGAGTAACCTGTGCGTTGTGTTTGACATAAGACTATCACTTATCAGTATCAGGTTGGTCTCCTTGTCGATTTCCAATTGTAAATGAAGATCCCAAAGAAAGGAACTTTCCTATTTATTTAAGCTACATCACACGTTCCATGTAGTGTTTACGTGGTATTGGTACTTCTATATTTATAGAGATAGCTAGCATATCCTTCAGTAACTGCATGAATGGAAAGTCGGTGTGTGAAATCGATATATTGATCATGTGGTGGTGGCAAAGGAGCTCTAAAAGTGTCCTCAAACAGGCAGAACAATACACGACAAAGATAATACTGGTGGTAACTGCAGAGCATTCCACTTAGTCTAACAACAAACATAGACAAAAGTAGTTAAATATTTATTGTTTTCCCAGCTAACAAAACTTAATTTACTTTTGGCCTAACCCAGACTGAGACTTAGACGGCTCTCGTCTAACCTAGGCCTAAGCTGGGCCTTACTTAGGCATATCCTCCAGTGCGCTAGCACAAGTACGTTACAGTTGGTAACCAACGTTTATGCCATATGGGAGTAAGTTAAGCCAAAAAATTAATAATAGTACTATATAATAGACTACAATAAAAAGCGTACAGTACGTAGTATTTGGGGTACTTCAATGTTCGTTTTCCAGTTGCAGTGAAAGTTTTATATTTTACTAAGCCAATCTGAGTTTAAGTTACCACTTTCGACCAAGTACTAAGTAGATATCACTTCAACAAGAAAGGCATGTATTTTACAGCAAAAACCTTTGGTTAGGCCTAATTAAAAGACAGAAACCCAGTGAAGCATGAGTAAACCTTATAATTAACCCTGCTTAAAATTTGATCTTTTATTAGCACCTTCACACATTTATATAAATAAAACATTTAATAAATCCGAATTTCAATTATTTCTGTTTTCAATCTCTTCAATTTCAGGGTACATACTAATTGGCTCTAGAAGGCAAAATCTTATATCCTACTGTAGGTTATCATGCATCATTAGCTTTAGTTTCTGTGCCCTTCATTTTAACCTACCATAGATGGATCTCTTGCTTTGTATACAGTGAGGATCATTCTCTTGGCCAGTGGCACAAACTCGTCAAACTGCACCATAACCTCTCTACCACGGGTGCTATATATGGTAAAGAAAAAAAAAGTGAGTTTAACAACAGCATGAAAATTGTCTGTTGGCTTTGTTCTCAAATCTGTTATAACAGCAAAAGGTATTAATTTGTTGACTCCATTAGATAAGTAGCCATCCGACTTATATTTAATTTATAGCATTCAAAGGGTGTGAAGACTCGCGCGAAAAGAAACGTCTAATGCCAGTAATCTGACCTAGTTTCGAATGAGGTGTAACAGAAGTGTTAAACACCATCATCGATCCCAGAAAATACACACACAGCTTGCTACCGTTGGTACTTAGACACTAGTGTACAGTCAGTACATACAGCTGCGGTCAATACCCACAGCACAGTGTACAAACGATACAGCGATGGACATATCTCAGGTCCAGCTAGAGATAACAAGGTATCACGTTTTATTACTGTCTGCATTTTGTAGCGACACAAACAAAACGTCACTTGCAAGCAACAGAAAGTTAACTTTTTCAGATGGCCGCACACGGTTTGGGGCGAGTCTTCAATGCCTTTAATGATCATAGTGTCTGACATTTGATAATTGTTGCAAATTGAAGTACAAATTGTTGTTGTTCTCATCACCTAACAGATTGCATGTTTACTTTAAGTTTGGTAAGAACTATGAGATAATTAATTCAATAAATGGGAGTACATACTTAATGAAGTATTGCATGATTTCCTCAGTGTCTGTATTGGTCAGAAAAAGTCCAAAATCTTCACTTCTTAGTATCTGTAGCAAAGGTAAAACAACAATGTGGTGGAAAATGAAGGATTATTGTTTAAACCAAAACAGGCATTAAACTTGCACATTTGTTTCAATTCAAGCCTAAAGGAAACTAATGCATTGTAATGCAACAGTAAATTTACATCAGTCAATAGATGATCAATCACAGATTAACGACCTACCCTCAAGAAATCAATCAGGTTGATTTTTCCATCTTCATCAATGTCTGCATCATCAAAGAGATCATGGATGGCAAGTTCTAATAAATCAGGCTCGTGGAGGATATCACCGTAATAGTCTGTAGGGATGGATGTACTGGACAAAAGAAATAAGAATGGTATAAATATGGGATATTACCACAATTAATTGTCAACAGGATGTAGAATTGGTATCAACTTAATAACATAATTGGACTTTAAACGGGCATCAGTGTTGACACCAAAAGTCAGCATATTAATATCATAACTGTAACTTTCTAAACATATTGTACCTGGAGGTTTACATATTTCATATTTCAAATATACTAAGGCAATCAGACAGTTATATTTCTTGCTTTAAAACAAAGATGCATTGAAGGTGACTGTAAAATGATCTTCGACTTTTGAGCAGAAGCGACCACTATTTAATAAGTATCTAGCATATGTAGGGACAATACCGATGGCTTTTCTATGTAGCTTCTTGAGTTTTTTGGTGTGTCTGCAATATTTCAGTAAAATTGCTTACTCTTTGTTTAACAGGAAAGCATATGACTTAGGCAGTGGACTAAAGTGGCTGATTATTTGTCTGTGTCGTGCGGAACTAATATATAACAAATATATCCACCTCAACAAGGCTTTCAACAAACTTGTTGAGTCTGCAAGAATGAGACAAAGGTAATGTATCACGCTCATTGTAGTTTACTAATTCTTGGATTGTTTCAATTGGATTGTGGTCAATACTCACAGTGTTGTGGGTATTGACCGTAGCTGTATGTATTGACTGTACACTAGTGTCTAATTACCGATGGTAACAAGCTGTGTGTGTATTTTCTGTGGTGGTGTCTAACACTTCTGTTACACCTCATTCGAAACTAGGTCAGATTACCGGCACGAGAAGTTTCTTTGTGGGCGAGTCTTCACTCCCTTTAATGCAAGAGTTCATCTCAGTATGTCTACTTTAATCATATAGTAATGAATTATATACTGGGCAAATACAATTTGTTAGTGACCTGTATTTGAGGGTCTTTCAAGAACAGATACTAAATATGTATTTTT
>JAIPMN010034206.1:0-10423 GCA_020650975.1 Apostichopus californicus
ATACCAATGTAACAATTGTGAAAGGCACACTTAAAAAGAGAAATAAAAATAATGAAAGGAATCAATAATTGCAACAAATTGAATAGAAGGTATCTGAACACTTAGCAGTGTACGTACACCAAGGAATCACAAGGAAAACGGTCATATGCTACGATACGGTCGATCGCAAAGCATTGGTAACATAGAACTGATTAAAGAAGACAATCATGTAGCGAAACATATCAAAAACATACAACCGAAGGATAAATAAGGAGCACCGGGAAGTCAAAATTGATCCACTTGTCAGAACAAAAAGATCAAGCGCCATCATAAAACGAAGATGTTTTGTAAGCAAAAGAACATTCGCACGCCGAAATCAAAACGAACGCTCACCCGAAACCAACGAGTGCTCATAACAAAAAGAGCAAGCGCCACCATAAAACGAAGATAAAACGGTATTAGGTACCGCACCACAATTAGATAAGTGTACATCCGCTCGAAAAGGTTAACCATTGTCGGAGAAAATAGGTAAAAGTACCTAATGTAATGCTTGTTTAAGCATATTATCAGTTACCATCATTGTTTGTTCTGCCTTTATATGAAAGAGCATAATTTAAAGTACAGATGGTGTGAACATAGGAAGGATCGAAGGTGATATAAACCATTTTAGAAAATCTTCGGTTAAATGTTGATAATACTCCGAGCGAGCAGATGGAAGGGTTGGGGGGGGGGTGGTGGGGTTCACTATGCTAAACTTGCCAGGGTAACTTGTCAAGAAGTCCAATAAAACGTAAAAGCTTTGGAGTTATCGACTACTCATAGAAATAAATCTCTGTTTTGTCAAAGATCGTTATAGCCGATTGAGTTAGTTATGTGTTGGATACATCGCGGTACTGACTGTATTGGCATTCAAAGAATGGTAGATCTTCATTTGTTATCAAAATTTAGGCCCATTGACTTGTAAAACTAATTGAATTAACAACCAGATGTCGAGGTTAACCTTTTATCAGACGTGCACCACAACAAACAAATTGACCGCATAATTAGAGAGGTATAATGATTGTCAGAGTTTTGCACATGTAAGTGATCACTCCCTCTAAAAGTATAGAGCTGATATTAAGCAAGACTCAAAGTGTGATCAGTATCAACAAACAAGCTCATAACTTCCGAAACGAAGCAAGCAATCTTTCTAAAATCAATTGCAGCTCAAGTAGATCAAAAACATGAATTGGGATCACCTTCTTTATCACTGTCACATTTCAAGTAAACTATAAGGGGCTGTATTAATGCTCAGACTTGTTGATTCATAAATGAATAGAGATATGTTTGTCATTTATCTGCTTGACATACTGGCAAATTTTCTTTTTCATATTAATGGCTATGTGATTTATTATATATGTAGCACTAGTACGGGAATGCAGTCCAATTCCAATGTCAATACCATTTTCGTTTGGAAGTTCCAGTAAGCCAAAGTGATCGGAGTATGGTATGTCCTTCTGAACGAAATAATATGCAGAACTAAAACTTGAACAAGTTGTCTTTAGATGCTAAGCATTCATGGTGTCACATAATTTTCCAAGAGCATCTTCACTAACTACATTTTAAACACGTACAGTAACAGTGTGAGCTCTTGAAATGAATGTGATCAACCTTTACTTCCTTGGAGACTTTAAGCGTGTACTTCGATGGGCTCCAAAATAGGATATTGGTACATATGTCATTCATTTGACAGTCTCAAACCCTTGGAAGTGAAAAGTTACAGATTACTTATAGGTTTGCACACACAATGTTACGTCTAAGTCTAACCAGGGATAAGTTGCTTTATTTTTCTTCCAGACTTCCTCAGTCCAAACACCTGAAACAGGCACACGAGTCTGATTCAGAAGCACCGTATATACTTTCTGAACTGCATTTAGATCCGGTTCGAAAAATTTGAACTAAGGAGCAGGCGTACCACACAACTTTTGTCACTTTGAGACTGAGACTGAGTCAGAGCAGACATCAGGGCCCGCAGTGTTCCAAAGCAGGCACCGAAACAATGACCCAATAATGTTTTGCCTATGCACAGTAGAAAAGTGCATTGCACGCTTTGTGAACCAGTGAGTTTACACCATTGAACCGTAAATATAATATCGTAATGTTTATTAGTGATATTTTTCTCCCGCCACCAGAGGTGCCGGAGCGGCCCTCCGGTGAGCACCGGCAGCACTGCATCTCTCCCTTTAAGTTAAAAATACAGCAATTTTTTGAAGTTCTTACATATAAATTGCCATAGCGAAGTTCAAGAAAACATTTCACCCCAACATGACTTTGTAGTGTGAGTCAATGTTTATTATTCACTGAACATTTCTCAAAGATGCAGGCTGTATGGTTCCATTTACATATTCACCCCTCTGAACAGTTCCGTATCCAGGCTGGGACCCAGGCGCCTTCCCCTTCCCCTTCCCCTTGCAGACTATAGTGTTCTCGCACCATCAATCCGTCCCACCATCATGTGTACACAAAACCTTTACAAGTAACTGGACATTAGTATATCGTGCCCCTCCTTCAGTTATTGGTGTTCCTTTACAAACTGGTGGTGCCCCTCCAATTCTGAGTACCCGGCTCAGTTCCTGCTCCCTGCAGGGGCCCAAACATTTATTTAAAGCCGTCTCGTCTACATTTGGCCAAATCAAAATTAATATAATGAACAATATAGATGGTTAGGCTTTGTGACGTATGTAACTAGTAAAGGACCTAATGTTGGATATGTCACCGCTCGACTATTAGCGCCACCGACCTGCCGTGAACCCTAGAACGATTTACGTAAGACTAATAAGGCAGGAGTCTTTCGTCAGCCTCTTTACTGAGCGTTGGCCACCGTGTCAGCTGGTAAAATTTATGTTTGAATGATATAAAGACTTTCCTTGGCAAAGGAATTGAAGTTTTACAATTTGTAACTTCAGGTAGACTCGATCTCGACACATTAAGTTACCACTCCATTAATTGGTCTATCCTTTGAGCCATCTGAATGCTTACACCTCAACTTTCTCAAATTTATATCTATACCAATAAGCTGCTCTACTTAAAACAATTTCGCCTTCCTAACTGCCTCACATAAGCGAAACGGATAAGAAAACTTAATGTTACAATAAGCTTACACATTTTTGATTATTTCAAGTCAAGCAGAAGGGGGGTGGGGTGGGGGGGGGTAGTGTTTTCTATTGTAGTTCTAATTAATGTACAATGGACTTACGCTGTAATGCTTATATAAAAAAATATATATAACGTCGAAATTCAGGATCAGCTAAACTTTCATTGCGATAAATGTAGAGGTACGGTTGGTTCCAAATTTGTACATCATCAACAAAACTCATACACTTGCATTTTTGTGATAATGTAATGTGGGGTTTAACTATGGAACGCGAAATGGCAAAGTTCGTGAACAACGGCATCAAGTCTAGCAACAACCATGCAAACTTCGTCAACAACGTTCTGTTTTGTGGTAACAACCATGTCAAATTCGTCAACAACGTTCTGATTTGTAGCAACAACCAACATTGTTGTTGCTACAAACCAGGGCGTTGTTACCGAATTTTACCCTTTTCTCGTTCCATATTTCACTAGTAATATTAAGTCAGAGTGAAGCTCAGTTCTCATATTAATTTTAAGCTGCATAATTTAGTGTTTGGAGCCTTATATTAACCATATCACTATGACAGTTAAAGGAGCATGCTGTTTATTAAATATGTTTAATAAAGATCAACTTATACATAAGGGTACACTCTAAAAACGTCCTGGTGAAATAATCCTGGTTACCTCAAAGTGACACCATTGGGGTTAAAATATTAGCAGCCAACCCGTATCCTGGTTAGCCTGATTTGAATTTTATCACGCTCTAACTTTTAACTACTTTCCTGTTTGAATTCAGTGACGTAATTGACATGCTAACTCCGCGGGATTTTCGTAACGAGCACAGTGTCGGTCGAAAGGTTTCACATCAGGCCAGAAACCATGGATGAGTTTGTCAAAGAAAAATTAGCAGAATGGAATCTATCATCACTGATGATATATTTGAAGGTAAAGTTTGTTTTGATTATTTTGATGCAGAAAGGTTTGACCTATTTTCTTTGAAATGCGTGCGATTGTCGTAACAGACGTTCGGTAGGCCAATAAAGTGGGCTAACACTAAGTTGACCTAGTAAAAGGGCTAGGCCCAACGTTAGGAAAGGTCTAGCAATGGATAAGCCTATACATTGCTAGCTGTCGAACAGGGCTGTGCTTTACTTTAGTACCTTAAATTTTGCACAGTCCTGTTCGAAGGCTAATATAATGCAGACAATTCTAAGGCTAGGCCTACATTGAACCAGTTGCCGTGACTTATGCCGCCCTGTAAATAACTGCGCAAAAATTGAGCGAACCGCCACTAAAAATGGTAATTCTTGTTTGTTTATTGCAAAATTTGACGACAGAAATTTAGCCTACTGTAGCAACTACCATATCACGATTGCCACTCTCTTTAGTTTGTGCATAGGCTACGCATATCCTAACAGTATTAGGCTAGGCCTGCTGATACTAATGGCTAAGCGTATACTAATGTTAGTCCCCACTGTTAATTGTTACTAAGTTAGGCTAGTACTACAGTATGTGTCAGGCCAACAATAATATAACAACAGGCCTCCCACTGAACCATTAATCAACCCAGCAATATCCAACATTGCAATTGAGAGGCTTATCAAAAAAAATTGGCCCATTTGCTATGACAACCTAACTTCACAGGTCCCCTTGTCCCTTAAAAGAAAGTACACATTTTTTTGTCATTCTCTCTTGACTAAATATGTGTTGTGTTAAGATATACGGATGAATTTTCTCTCTCCCTCTCTTTTTAAGATTGAGATGGATTTCGCAGAATTAATCCTAATGTTGCAGATGACCTTTTCATGCAGTGGACCTCGCCCTTCGTTGAAAAGGTTTTGCAGTGTGCAGATCTGCAGGGAAAGTGGCAATCATATCTCAACGTCAAAGCAGACAGGCTAGATTCCGGTATGTACATATTGCTATCATAACATATTTCAACAAGATATCATGCAATTGCATTGATAGTTTGATTGCTTTTAGTTGTTTATGTAATATACGTTCAGAGAGAAGTTCAAATTGGAGCTTCAAGATTTTATACTATAACAAACAGCAGTAATGTAGTCAAAACCAGTAGATCCAAGTTGATATTGATGCACACATTGTACACCAAAGGACAACACTTGTAGTTGCTCAACTATTGTTAATCAATGTATTAAAGTAGTAATCACTGTGAAGATGATGCATGAAGTCACTCTATGACTCTGAACAATATGGGTTAACATATGCCAAAATATGTTAAACCGCATGTTTCCCAAAATTATGTTAATATTCCTTCTTCTGCTATATGACATCTTAATCCTGTGTTGGGAAACTAGATACAGGTCTATTTACATACATAAGCATATGTTTGTACACATTTGTTTAGTGGGAACTGGTAAAGTGGCGAGCTTCCCTTGTTTAAAGTTGTAAACGAACTCTCCTAATGGACTTATTTTCCAAGTTTTTTATTGTTTTAAAGGATCAAAAAGGAACTTCCAAAAATAAGGCTACAACAGACAAGGTTACATGTCTGTTTATAGACATGACTAGTTACTTTTTTAAAAAAGATGACTGAATGTCTTGTGAGTTAAATTTCTTCCAGGGTGGTTAAAGACTTTAAAATTTTGCCCGAAGGTGACCATATTTGAATATCTGGCATATTCGGGGCCAATGCAGCATACCTTCAAACTTTTGAAAGTGTTCTTTTCCAGGAAGTGTGTATTTAAATCTGCTTTTTTTCTGTTTTTTGAAGGTTGGCACCAACATGCCCAAATACTTGGAGGAAGTTGACAACCGCCAGCCTTTTGTCTTAATAATGGTTAATCGGGATGCTGCCCATCATATTTTTGTTGTGGCGGATGGGCATGGATTAGAGCAGCAGACCCTACTAAAGGCTCTTGATGTTTGCTTCAAGTTGTTATATGTATTAGACCTTCACTATCTGTGGCAATGTGTGGTCACATGGGAGTTTGTCCAGAAGGTTCTATACGGACTGGACACTAAAGTCAAATCGAAAACATCACCTGCCGTGATTGCAATGAGGGCTGCATTGAAAGCAGGAATGGATGACTGATGCCAGAAGCTTAAAAACATCACTTATCTCCAACAATTGTTCATTCTTTTTTATTGTAATGGTTTGTGACATATGGAAACTTGACATCAATATCATTCGTTTGTTATAACTTTTCTTCCTATCTACAGTACCATAGTTGGCCTATCTTTGTCAACATTTGTAGCAATTCTTCCAACCAGTCTCCAAGAGGAATCTACAGTCCTACATACAGGTTTTTAAGTTTTCAATACATCGTAAAGTTGCTTCCAATTTGTGTGTACTTATCTGTCAAAGACCAGAACTATGCATTCAGTTAGTATTCATTGTTCAACCTTAGGGACAGGTCAGTCCATCAAGTTTCTCCTCTAGTCCTTTATAATACTTTTTGTTTTACATAGATAAGACTTTTCAGTTCATGAACAATTTCTTAACACTTTTATTTTCACTCATAGCATGATAAATCAAAATTAGTTGTATATTTTAAACTTCATAGACATGGTATTGCTGTTCATGGAATCAAGGGTCATTTGACAGACTGAAACCGATATGAAAAGTTCAATCTATGATTAAATCTTACTGAAATCGAAACTTGTTTGAAGTACATAATTTTCATGGTTCCATGTCAAAAAGGAACAAAGGTCAACATCTGACAACCTTGTAGCACAAAAATTACATGTGATGCGAAATTCATGTATGGTTCATCATAGTATAAGAGACCTACGTTGTATTTGATTGCTCTCTATGGGTTTTGAATAATAATGACTAAACCTTTTCAGCAGTTCAAAAGATTTCCCTATTCAACTCCTGCTGGAATATTTTAAGAAAAGATGACTAAAGGCGGTAGTACAACATTATTTTCCTTAAAAGTTTTAAAAGTAATTAATTACTTGTAGTTATATGCTTACTTTAAACTTCAAATCTTTCACCATGTGTGCTATCCATGTTTTTTGTAGTAATTTAAGCTGTATATTTTTAGTAATAATAGCTGTACTTTAAGTATGTGAAACACTTGCCATAATGTTGTTTTAAAGTTTACATGTTTACTTATTAATATGATGCAAACACTAGTAGAAGTTTTACCTTCTTTATATCCGTCCATTATGCCTCTCATTCTTCGAATGCATTTACCTGATTATACTATGTATATAATTACACCATTTGCCATCAAACATTCTCTTACGTTAACATTCATGTTTTACTATTTGTTTATTGAAGATTTACTAAAGATGTTTTATAAATAGATAGTTACACCCTCTACTTTTTGTACTTGTTGGCGTTTCAGTTTGTTGTTCCGAATATGTACTACGCCAAATTACAATGCTTTTGTTATGCATTATCCAGGGAAGTCTATAGGCTGTGTTTTTGTCCTGGGCCTAGGTTATTTGATAAAGAAGTGGGTTTACAATCTGACAATGATGTCTCATAAAATAATGAATAAAACCCTGGTTATGCTATGGATTAAGAACCAGGTAATTTGTTAAACCTCTGACATTTTTCCTGGTTACAAACTGACCATTGTCCCTGGTCACTAACTGACCATTATTCCTGGTCACAAACTGACCATTATTCCTGGTCGCAAACTGACCATTAATCCTGGTCACAAATTAACCAGGATCTTGGTGAAGCTTATTTGACCAGGATTTCCTGGTCAAGTTGACCAGGATTGTGTAGGTGGCATATTGACCCGGAACCTGGTAAAATTTTGACCCCATCCTGGTGTATTTTAACCAGGGCTTTTTTAGAGTGTAATCTCACTTGGTTGAAAATGGTTCAAATGCTGAAACTGGCTTTGAGGTATATTAGGATATTAAAGGGTTTCCTTGGGTCAAGTGCTAAAACCAACCTGGTGAAATTTCACCAGCTCCTGGTGAAATTTTCACCAGGAGTTGCGTTTATATGCTACAATATATATCCTGGTTGTTTTCACCAAGTTGCCTGGTGAATGAGATTTTAACAAAATCCTGGTAGATATAACCAGGAAAGCCTGGTTAAATTTTGTGGTGAAATTTGACAGTCCTGGACCCTGGTTAATATCAATGGGTAGTTTACCTCATTCCTGGTGATATTAACCAACATTTCCTGGTTGATGCTAATACATCCTGGTTAATATCATGAAATATTTCACCTCTTTCCTGATTAAATTAACCAACATTTCCTGGTTGGTGCTAATACTATCCTGGTTAATATAATGAAATGTTCCACCTCTTTCCTGGTCAAATTAACCAACATTTCCTGGTTGATGCTAATACGTCCTGGTTAATGTCATGCAATATTTCACCTCTTTCCTGGTCAAATTTACCACTTTTTCTGGTTGGTGCTAATACTATCCTGGTTAATATCACAGAATGTTCCACCTTTTCCTGGTCAAATTAACCAACATTTCCTGTTTGATGCTAATACTATCCTGGTTAATATAATGAAATATTTCACCTCTTTCCTGGTCAAATTTACCACTTTTCCTGGTTGATGCTAATACTATCCTGGTTAATATAATGAAATATTTCACCTCTTTCCTGGTCAAATTTACCACTTTTCCTGGTTGATGCTAATACTATCCTGGTTAATATCACAGAATGTTCCAACCCTTTCTGGTTAAATTAAACAACATTTCCTGGTTGATGTCACCATTATCCTGGTTAATATTAAACTGATTTTCCACCTCATTCCTGGTTAAATCACCCCTTTCCTTGTTAATACTATTGGGTATGCCACCTTATTCTCCATTTAAGTTGCAATGCATTCAAATTGAGAAAAAGCAAACATAAATTATAAAACAACATCATCAATGTTACTGATAGCTAACTTTATTTGCATCTCCATTACTTTTGAATTTTGAGTACTAAGTGAACTTTCGCAATTTAGTTTAATTAATTCCTCAAATATTTATACAATTAATTAATAAAAGAAATGCAATACTGAAATCAAAATTTTGAGGACATATTTACAGCATAACCATCATCACATGCTGAAGCTCTGATTGCTCGACATCAACTGTGAAATGTAACAGGGATACCAAGACCTTGATCAGCACTTATGCACAAGGATACAACTTGAAAATCACTTGAACAGTTTTCAGTACAGAACAAGAAATGGACCCTATACCTGTCTCTTGAAAAAACTTGATCAAAGCCTCTCTCCCTATAACCTTTGTTACAACAAAATTCAGCCCTGTGTCAGTAGCTTCTTTTCTTTTAAGGTATGCTGTATTAGCCCCAAATATGCTAGATATTCAAATGTGGTCACCTTTGGTCAGAATTCTTAAACTGTTTTTTTACAACCTTTAAGGAAATTTTCCCATTCAGTCATCTTGTGCGTTCCTTAAAAATGTCTGAGAACAATTGGAGAGTAAAGACCTCCAGGAAGGTGCTTTTTGAATTTAATTATTTACTTATTGGTAATTAATTAATATATGTTTGACAAACAAGTACCCCCCCCCCCGAATTTACATTGAAGTATATAGTCTATATGAATTAACCATACACAAGTTTCTTGGTTTTTATATATGAATAGTACAAAATTATAATTTTTAAATTAAATTTCACATTATCAATGCATATAACCTAAATTTACTAATATAGCTTAACTGGTTATAGCCTAGCCTGGGTAAGTTTTACACTCAGAGGTTAATCTCGGCCACTACAATAAATGCATCACTTGCAATTTTAAGCAATCTCCTCTTTCACTGTCAGCAATCACTAATAGCCATATCCCGATAATGTAGACCACTAGTAGTATAGCCTAGTCTTTTAAAAGCGAAGGCAAGCTAGGCCTACAGGTTCTAAGACTAAAGTGTACTGACCCAAGAGCACAATTGTCTATGCATAATTTCAATATAAATGTGTGGCTTTGATTAGGTGTGCCCTCAGAAGCTACCGTACACCACATTATTACTCGAATTTGGTGAAAGTAGTCACTAGAAGCGGCCATTAATTAGGCAAGGTCTTGCTTTGAGTATGACACACAGTAGGAATATTAGGTTGAGACTTGGGACTAGTCCTGAAGTGAAGGTACTTACTATACAAATACAAGCCTATACTATCTCATAGCCAGTATAGTCAGTATTGCGAAGTTCGGAACACTGCGAAGTTCGGACACCCCTAAGAAATACACGATTTCACCATGACAACCTACAGGAAGAGCCAAATTTCACCAAAAAGTACAAAGCTACAGTTATTTTCTCTCCAAATTGACCCGTGTGCAAGTAAGTACTTACATATTTGTCAATAAAATGACGGAGATATATGAAGTCTGTTATAATTACTGAAAGAGCAACTGCGCCACCAATTTTATCACCAG
>JAIPMN010034220.1:1183-13983 GCA_020650975.1 Apostichopus californicus
AAGCTCTGACTTGTTTCCCATTATGAATCCAATTTTCAAGGTTAGTATTTGCAGTTTTCGATATAGCCTATAGGCAGGCATTAATGCATTCCAACTTTCAAGGTTAGAATTTACAGTTTTTCGATACAGGCCTAGCCTAGAGTAGGGGGCTATACACAATGCCTACTTTCTTTTTAACTTTTAAAATGGGAGTAATACATTGGTATAGAACATTAAGTGCGCAAATGATGTTACCACCATGCTAGGTAAGCCTATATAATTAATAGTCTACACTTTAAAATTACAGTACTAAATAACAGATATAATGGATTACCCGTTATATTCCTATCGTTACTACGTTCTGTGAATCCGTTCAAGTTTTGACTGAAGGATCTTCAAGTCTTTAGTGACTTTCTTTTCATCTAATTATCTCATCACTTTTACTTCGGAATGGACTTTCCCCTTTCCTTACCATATCTGACATCCATCCAATGAATTGAAGTGGATCCCAATATAACAATTAGAATGTCCTTGGTTGAAATTTTAATCATTTATTAATTCCCCGCAGTGCCTTTTGATGAAGCACTCTTTATTGTGAATCAACGCAAAGGCCAAGCTCTACTACACCATCAATTTAATCGACTTCAGACCCAGTCTTAATAGATAAGTTATTTCTTTCTATCTGGCGCCTTAGTTTAATTGTACTCTTTGTTATTCACTTATTTGTACCATTCAGCTTTATTGCCTTTATTATCTGTAGAATATAGAAACATTATTGTTCAAGTTACCACGCAAAACCTCGTCCATCTTTTCTTTTATGTGATAACACTCTTGGAAACTCTTTCTGCCGGAATAAGGATTATATTAATATACAATCATGTTCATCAGTTTATTGTAAGTTATCCATTAATAATTCTTCAAGAAATCATTAATCGTTGTTAACAATTTCCAATAAAATTAATGATAGTGTTATATTTCTTAAGAAAAACAAACTATATTACGTCGTTTTTATTTCAAACACAGTGGCCGAGAGTGTGTGCAGTTTTCATGTACTCTAGCATGGGCATTTATAATAGATGTGATTGGGCTATTACTTTAGTATGCTTCCTTACCATATTACAAAGTTCGACATATCTCATATCGAGGTGAATCGAAGTACCGGTAATATTTAAAAACCGAGACTATTTATTATGATGAATCGAAACTACTTTAGCTGAAAACATTAAGAAGTATATTACCCGAGGACTGATATCACAATAGGATTCATACCGAATAACATGAGGACTCATACCATGTTAGGATTCATACTGGATAACATGAGGACTCATATCATCACGTTAGGACTCATACTGGATAACATGAGGACTCATATCATCATGTTAGGATTGATACCGGATAACATGAGGATTGATATCACGTATTACTCCGAGTTCTAATATTTATAGCAAAAAGAATAAATTTGAACACAAATTTAAATGTGTACAATGTATTTCGCCATGACATGTTATTTCAACAAAGAAGTCTTCATTTTCATGAGAGCAGAATCAAGATGAGAGATTCCAAAAATGACAACAACGATGATGGCATACAAAGTCTTTATTTGTATGTATAAAACAAACCCGATTATTGTTTCACTCACTCACATCACATAATGCAGTATATGTTACCCACACACGATCTCATTGCTAAGGTTTCTTTTCACTACTCTTAACGAATATAGAATAATTATTCTCTTCCGTGTATGCGTACAACTTTTAACTTGTTCTAAACCTGCTTGATGAAGATCTCATACATAATTCATGAGTATATGTAAAGGAGAATATATCTGATAAAATCCTATCTACGGTTCTAACACCAACCACCACATCACATACACCATTTGTACAAAACACAATACACGCTTTAAAGTTGGTATTGTGAAATAATGACAATTGAATATAAATAAAACACATTATAACATTTCCATTAAGAACTGAACAAAGTTTTTTCTTCTAATCCATATGTTTATCTTCATAACAATTAAAGCTTCTGAATATTCAGTATAATGATATGAGATAATTCAAGGTCTCCTTAGTCTTGTCAACTGAGTCCTTGACTCATAAGATGTATCGTGTTTAGTTGAGATTTCTTCATTCTGCTGATAGACTCTCTCTAGATCACTTTATTTGATAAAGTTCATCGCTTCAAACCATAAAAATATGAAGTTGACGTTGCTGTGTTTGTGCGTCTTTGGTGTTTGCCTGCAACGGTTGGATTTCACGGAATCATCGGGACAGGTGGTGAGTCTTCAAATATTTTCGCGTTTCAACGTTTGGTAATAGACCATGGCTTAATTTTAACGTATAATCTCTCTGCTTACTGTTCTTTAACTTCTATTTGAAGCTCATTTATGCTAAGCTGCAGCAAAACTTAAACTTGCAAAGCATTTTTTTTCAAAGCACTTAAAAAATAGACGACCAATAACTAAAGCAAGACAAAAACAGATATATGAAGCAACTCTGTATGATAATAATCTTGGTATCATTTCAACGCTTAACTATATTCCCAATTATTTATATGATTTTCTTTTTATAAGAGTTAGTTTTTCCAAACAAGAGCGATTTTCTTAATAAGTTAGTCACAAACTGTAACAGGTTATACTAACCTTTAATCCGCTAGTCTTTAATTTGAAGTAAGTTCTAAATTGTTCCCCGTCAGTGTTAAATTTGTAATTTATAGACAGAAAAAAACGAAGAAAGAATGATACTATCTTGTTTCTCAAAGAAATGCGCACGATTCACTAGATATTTATCAGCCACAACAAGTTGTATTACTTACAAAAACACAGACTAAAGACTTCTATCACCTAGTTTTAATTGTCCAATGTAAATTAAATACTACATTGGTCATTCCCAGCTCGAACATATTTTAATTATTTCAATTTAAGATTGATTTGAAGCAAGCTCTCTTAATAAACGGTTCTCGTTCCAACAAATTCTCAGAATCGTAAATTTAAATCTAGTGGAGAATGGAAAGAATTAATTAAATGTGTTCTAAATAGCTGGTTTAAAGACAGTCATGTAGTCTGTGATTTATTGCGTTTTTCATTTTTATTAAATATTTATAACAATATCTAAACACAACTTTATGGTTAAGATTGTAGCTAATTTATTTGATCTATTCTTGCCGCTGAAACTGGAAAGCATGTCAAATTATGTTACACCTAATAACGTTAATAGATCTGATACTTTGTAATGAACATCGGTTGTAACGTTATACTAAAATATGACGTACAAATCAACTTGTTCTCCAGGGATGATATCAATTCAAAACTAGAATTAAGTAATGGTGTAGGAAATATTCACACACTGCAGTCAAAAAATAGTAAAATGATACGTTCCATTAACTTAAGTAAGACAAGTTTTAGCTGGAACCCTAAATAATTTTCAAAGAAGAAATTATTCCCATAACAAATGAAGACTATCAGTAATATTCATATTGATAATCCAATAATTAATTAAATACCATACACAATTTTAGAGTATCTTCAATCTGTAAATTTCATTCATTCACATTGCTTTAAGAAAAATAACGGCATATATGAATTATTTTCTCGATCGCTATCTTTCATATGGTAACCACGTTTCGACTCGATTTGATGACAACTGAAAAAAAACATATGGAAATCACATCAAACAAGGAATAGTCTTCTTTAATTTTTGCAATTTTTGTCTTTTCACTACAATATATAGATCGGCGAGTTTGAAATTACTTTAAAAATAATTAAGAGTAAGTAATTACAAATACAACACAGAAAACCACATTTGGAAGGTTATCTTTACCATACCTTCGTGTATACTTTTACTTGATTTGTAATACTCAATCTGTACTTAATATGAATATTTTCCTTACGTTCCTTTCAATTTGGTTGACTCATAAATTGTTCAAAGTACGATCTGCTTAAAAATATGAACTCTTTAAACTTAAATTTTGGTTTTTCGTTTTTATTTGATACATTTTGAATAATCCATCGACACTAGACAAATAACTAGCAGTGCACTAACAATCGTTAATTTAACTGTTGACTGTGTGTTTTTAATGACCACAATAAAGTTTGAAACTTTGAGATCAATAAATGGTATCAAAACCCAACTCAAAAAGATCCATATGAATATATTTCTAATTTAAATATATCGTTTTATCCTTTTGTTAATTGCTAAAAACAAACATGTCTTCTGTATCATGTTAATTAATGCGAGTTTTCTGAAAGATATTGTAGAATGGGCTAACTTCTCTCTCCATTCACGCAATTTACATTGTCGCAGTATTCCGATGTTCTGTTCTTGTTTTCGGTTCATATTAAGTGTATTGTTAATTGATAAACAACATCTCTCAGTTGAACCTCTCTGCTGTCTTTATCTGTAAATGAAGTATGTATATTTGTCTGGGATTGATTCTAAGGGAAATTGGTATAATTCCTAGTCTATAAAGATCCATTAATGATATTAAAACCAATAAAAGCAACATGCCTTCTATATAATGTTATAAATACAATTTTTGCTTTAAATATTATATAGAATGGGGAAAATGCACTTTCCATCCACGCAATTATCTTGTCGCGAATATTGTTTATATTTACCGTGCTTGTTCCTATTGCCATCTGGTCATATTTATTTAATTTAATTAGTTTAGTTTTCTGAAATCGTTTATCTGTGTCAAATTCTAGTTGTTGTGCCTTTTCCAATACTTACTCTTGCGATTGTTTGATTGGATCAACATTTGACATTAAAAGAGAAATACTTACTTTGTTCGACTGTTTTAATGAACATTATGTAGTATGTGATATATTTAGAAAGTAACACAAGAATAATTAATTATTTCATTGGTAAGCAATTAAATTGAACTCTAATAAAAACGTGTTTCCCCATAAGTTCCTTAAGATTTTCTGTTGAAGAAAATAATCTTGTAGAAACGGGGTAAAAAGCTAAAAAAAAAATAGAATATTAACAATGAAGTGACTGATTTCTTTTTGTAACTTTAATGTCTTTTATTCATTTACATTTTAATGTTATGAAAATGCAGCTGATTATAATGATCATCCAGCTATTTTTTTGAGAATACCACCGTCATGTAGTTGAATCGCAACTGGATAATCTTTTAAAACATATATTGAGATCTATGGCAGCGTATACAAATGATTAGCTGATTAAACTAATATTTTCACTCATCAACTTTCAGCTCAATTGTCTGTGTGTTTCGGTTGTGTTTTGTTTTTTAAACATCTTTCTCAGTTAAATTTAAATATTCGATGTTATAATTTATTCCGTAAAAAATGTTGGTTATTGGTACAAAATAGTCATATTAATAAGCAATAACTTAATTCATTATCATACAACATTTTTGATTACCTAATAGTAACTCTCGACATGTAAAATTGTAAAACAAATCAACAGTAAACAGAATTGTAAACTATGTTGAAAATGTTAGCGATATTTGAGCACTAATATTTAACTTTTAGTAGTATCGTCAGATGAAGAATAGAACAAAATCCTTTATTTTTATAATAGTAATCGTAATGCTATAAGTATTGCCCAAATTTAAAAATATGAAAATCAGATCAAACAAGGTATAGTCTTCTTTTATATTTGCAATTCTTCGTCTGTTTCACTACAATATATTGATCAGCGATTTTAAAACATCAACCGATTTCGTGATATTATTTAGAACAGACTACATATTTGTTTTGAGGTGAAATGCACCATGAATGACATCTTTTATAGTTGTGTTATTGAAACGAACAAAAATATACCTAACAAGTTCATTTCGAATCCATCGTCGAATCTGTGATACCTAAATAACATTTTATCTACTAAGAACTTCTCATTTTGTTGGTTTGTTTACATGTTTACAGCATGATCTGGGACCTTCTGAGAAGATCAGTAGAAACAGACAAAGAAGAGAAACTGAAAGTAAGTAATTGTTTCAAAAGCTAACTATTAAGTTATTTTTTTTGTTTTGAATGGGTAACAGTGTTAATTCTTGAGATTTATTTCCAGAAAGTTTTAGAATAAAACATCGAACCTGTGATAAGGATTTGCTTTTGCTAGCTAGCCTACAAGTTTAAAGAAAGTGTTTTGAGAAATCGAGTTATGTAAATATTAGCTATTACGAATATTAGCTATTACGAAATCTTAGCTATTACGAAAATTAACTGTAAGTGTCGGGCCTGCGAGAAGTCTATACCTCCAACTATAAACCTACTTTTACGAGATGTTATCGCCTTTTGTGAGAAAAAACAGCAACAACTTTATAAAGACACATTTTAGATTTTATTATAATGTATCAATGTGAAGACAAACAAAAAGGCAACTATCCCTATTTGAGGAGGGCATCATATCTCTGAATAAGTTAAATCTGATTAATCTGGTTATTTAGAAAGTTTTTTATAACACACAATTTTTGTATTTTCCCTCAACGGATATTTATCAGGTTCCTCTTACTTCTACTACCAAGAGCCTCAGTATCCGAGAGATTGCAAGGAAGTCTATGAACAATGTGATGATCAAACTGAATCTGGTATTTTCATGATACAACCCGACGATGCTCCTGAACCTTTCAACGTCCACTGTAATAATTCAATAGATGGAGGCGGATGGACGGTGAGTTCAAGACGTTTTTTTTTCTTGTTTCGTATTCGGGGTGGGAGATTGTACATTAACCTGTTATTAATGTGTTGATTTATCAAATACACAATGGTTGCAGGATATATATGGCAACCATACAGTCTTGCCTTCATATATTTTTGAGATCCTCCTCAAGGGGAAGATGTATCAAGTAAAGAAATTGCCAATCTGTTGCTCATTTTGCGAGTTTGTATCTGAACAAATGTCTATAAAGATCGGAATTTCAATTTGTCAAGTTGTCCAATATTTATCTTAGCTGAAGTATTGCAATCATCGGCAAACAATGAAATGAGAAATAATTCTTGATTCACTCCCAGCAAATGAAAATACTTGCTTCGAAAGGTATGTGTTCGTATACTGTATACATCTTCGAAGGACATTAAATATATATCAGCCTTGATATGACTATTATGGAGTTGAACTCATCGGTATTATAAATATATTTGATCATTGAAATCATACCTGTTTTTTCCCCGATAGGTATTTCAACGTAGGATTGATGGAGCTTTGGATTTTTACCGACGTTGGGACGACTACAAAGACGGCTTTGGGTTTTTGCAACGAGAATTCTGGCTCGGTAACGACAAGTTATCCTACTTGACTAACCAGGGTGACTACGAGCTACGTATCGACCTGGTCAGCAGAAATGGTAATTCTTACTTTGCCAAGTACGACCTCTTCAGGATCAGCGATGAAATCAGTAAATATAGAATGACATATCTTGGATCATATCTGCCTGAAAGCACAGCAAGTTAGTATATTTGGTATTTGCATGTAATTAATACACTTCTACAAACAGTTGACGCATTGGAGTGAAATTTTACTTCGCAATATTATAACAAAGATGTTGCTCGGAAGAGGTTAACAAAATTAAATTGGAAGTTTGGAAGTGAAAATCAATTATATGCTAATATGTCATTAGGTCCAAAGTCACCTTCATTGTGTTATGGGGGCAATGTTATTATTTTCCATCTTTTGTTAATGTAAACATAAAGTAAAGGAAATGCGATCATAAATTCGTTTTGATAATGTATACAACAATGGTTTGAAGTACAGGTAAATCTTAACGTTAGACTATAAATTAACGAACCCCTTACTCGTTTCCCCTATGCGATGTTATTGGGAGGGGGACACCTTACAACCACGTTAAGGGCTAAATTTAAGAGTATATCCGAAGGAAATCCATTTGCACAAACAAAACAAGCATATTCCTTTGCTTATAGTCTTCACAAAAACAAATCCCCATGGATGTTGGCAAGCGAACGGTAAGGGCAATCATGGGGTATTACAATACACATATTGAGACCTCATCCTGTAAGCTTACAACTGTACCAATGCTAGCAAGGGTTGTGCGTGCTCTTTAAGTTGTGTCGATTATGTACGAGAGATAATAACGTACGAATTACTCTATCGGTGACAAACAACAACAACAAACAAATACGTTAAAGCCCCTCGGTTTACTTTACATTAACATATTGCTTTATGAAAGTCAACACACTGTACTGTTATTTATACATATACATTTCTTTAGAAGAGGAAAATAACAAATGCGAGTTCTTAACAATAAGTAAGACATATGATCTCCGCTTCTAGAGAAAATAAGTATAAATTTGAATACAACCCACAAATTAAAAACAAGAACAAGAACAACATTTAACAAAAAAGAATAACAGAAAACACACAAATAAGTGGCTTCGAGTCACCATTTTTTACAAATCGGAAATTACTCATTTCCCTCGCCTTTTCCGTTCAGGCTACTTCTTGTGGTTGAAATTTCCTCGGGCGGGTGATACCAAACTCACAAAGAGATAATATATAAGAATAGTGGCGACTTATCTGTTACTCCTATACATTGAAAAACTACATCAGAAACGACGAAAATTACCAAACATTTTAAACGTGTCTGAAACAATATATCAAACAATGAAATTAATTAAAAACAAAATCATATTCTGGACTGCAATAAACAACAAAATTACCTGTACTTGGGTAAAAATGAAAATCTTTCCTACTACATGTGTCCAATATTGTGTTAATCTTACATTATTAATTCCCCATTGCGAATGACTTATATTGACTTCGTTAATACACCTTGATGAAGCTTGTGGTTAGTACATATTTCTATTTCGCTAACTACAATGTTTTATCTTCTGTCTTCAATCTAGATCATGACAGCATGGCTTATCATCGAAACATGTCCTTCACTACCTGGGACAGGGATAATGACCCGCATGGTAGTCTTAACTGTGCATCTTATAGACACGGTGGCTGGTGGTTCAATCAATGTAGTATCTCTCACCTCAACGGTCTCTACTTCGACAGCCAAGACTCTCACAAGACCATTTATTGGAATAGTCTTCCTGGTGGGTCATATAACATCAAATATACAGAAATGAAACTACGCCCCGTTTCCGCGAGATAGTTAGAAAGGAGAGGTATACATGTAAAAAAGTAGAGACTTCTCTAAATATGTTTTGCGGATATCCATTAACAAATTTGTAAACCTTACTGTTCCATAAGAAACTATGCGACACAGATTCGATGATACTGAAAAATCTCAAGCCAATGTTGTAAACTTCACATTATTCATATTTAATAAGCTCTTACTCTGTCAAAAGATTTAGAAACCTATCGAAACTAAATATGAAAGAAAAGAACCCTTTCTATTTGTATACTTGTTTTCATTGTTTTTGAAAGCTTATGGTGTTTTCAACAAAACTAAAATAATGTGTAACGATATTTAATTATGTTAAATGTACTTTGATTCACATCAGCAAAACTGAAAATTTTTGAAACTGTTTGGACTATTTCATCATATATCCCATTTTCATCAAAGTGTAGAGTAACTTTGTATTAATTAAGACTTGAAAGACCTTAGACAATGCAGCGAGTTGTTATGGCCTGGTAAATACAGTTAATAGTTCTTTCAATATCTTAAACATATATAACTTATACATGCTTCAAATCAACATGATCATCATCTTACGTATAAAAGAAATAAAAGCAATATGTTTTAACATTCTTACAATTACAAATTTCTTTGGGCTAGAGATTTTTTTTAAATGAGTATCTTACAATACTCTCATTTTGTCTTCCTGTTAGTGACCCCAAATACATAAACAACGCTCTATGCCTTCGATGGTTAATATCAACAGCCATAAGTTCAAGTGGGTAAGGGTGGCCTAATCAGTGTTTGATGTATGGAAGTATACTGAATCGAAAGCGTTACAAACGTGTTTGTACTGTTCAAATGTGTATGGTTTGGGGCCATTTCCTATCAGCATGTGAATCAGGTGAATGCACTAGGTATAGTGCAGAACTACTTTGTACTGTCTAAATATCTTCGATAAATGTGAAAAGACGTTGAGAGATGAAGATGACATCTTATATGACAACTGATATGTATAATATAAATAAATATATATACATATATATATATATATATATTAAAAAAATTGAAAACACCACAGACTTTAACTTATACATCTATTTACCAAAATTAATACAAAAAGAACGACATTTTTCGAAAGTAGCGACTTTCATCATCAGGTTACAAACGCAAAATGAACAAGTAATAGCAAACAAATGTACACTAGCAATAACACACACGGAGAAGTAGATTAACTCAACAAAGATAACACTGGACAGTCAAGATGTTTGTTGAGATTAGGTTTATCCCAATTGATATGTAGGCTTTCTTTGATCCTAAGCTGGAGTTTAGTGGGGGCTGAGTCGATAATTTTGAATGAGTTGTTGTCGCATAGCCGCTTACAGTTGGGAAATTTAGCTAAGTGTTTGTAAATATGTGAATTCTTATCGGTTTTTTGATGCTCAGAAAGCATAAAATAGAATTAAATCGATTTTCAAGAGAAGGTTGATGTTCTTATTTATGTTACTTGGGTAGTCAGAATATTGTTGATAGATTATATATTAATTTATTTTGGTATATTAAACATATCCTTAATAATGTTGAATGTTACAATTGTTAATCAAGTAGATCAGAACGGAGTATAAATAAATGTGTAATTCATCGTACATGCAACTGGTCAAACAACTACGATTCGTTTTCTGTTCCGAGCCGGGGTTGTCATTACCAGCTTTTTTTCTCTCTTTTCAATTACTTTAATTATTAGGCGATCACAGTCAAAAGATGTATCATGCCTACTTTATAAGTCAATAGTCAATGAAATGAAATTAAAATATATTCTGTGAAATAATAAGATAACTTTCGATCAATGCCCTCGACAATGCTAAAAAGCGATCATAAAATATCTGCTTTGAATAATAACCAAGCTCTAATTGGAAGTCGTTCTCTGAAAATAATTTATTATCATGGATGCAAGGATATCGCTTACTGTTTAACCAGGAACTTATCTTATTTTATGATTCCTTGTTGTAGGTTGTAAAACGACAACATAGCGATTGGACCTATCGTCGCTATAGCAACGATATCATTTACAGGAATAATTTACAATACGATCATCTAAATAGACCATATCCTTTCCATTTGTATCCTATTAAAAGGCGCATATTAAAAACAAACTTTAGTGGCAGTCGTCTTTACATAATCTGTTACTAAGAAAAAGAAAACCCCTGGTGGTTTGGGCACATGTGTATTAATGGATAGAGCAGGTTTCAATTTAGTGTGTATGATCACGCACACACACTTAGAGTAGCTATTTATCACAAACTTTCGTCGTAAAGATCTGATAAAAGATCTAACCATCGCCAAAATATACCTTAATATTTATTTTTACTGAGGACAGACCCCACACATCCTTACATGGGAGACTTCAGTGCCACACCCAAGGCCGTAGTTAAAGAGGCGTGAAACTCCTACCACCCCCCTCCCCTCCCCCCGCCATTTTTGCATGGCAAAATTATGAACCAGTCGGCAAAATGAAAGTGAAAGGAAAGAGAAAAAAGAAGGGAGGGAGAGGAAAAGAAGAGAAAGAAGGAAGGACAGAAAGGTAGAGAATAACGAGAGAAGACAAGAGAGAAAAAAGAGGCAGCGGCGTTCCTAAGCGGGGGCGGGGGTCGGAGGCGGGGGAGGGAGAGGAAGACCGCCCCTTGTACCAGTCATGGATACCATGCCACAGCCCCCCCCCAATACAATAAATAAATAATTATTTATGGAGACGCTAGTGGCGGCCACCTATAGAGCAAAGGTGGCAATTTTCCCTTCTTTCGCAAATCATGGTGGTGGTTTGTGCCAACAAAAATTGCCTACTAAAAATGAATATATTGAACAAACATCACGAAAAAGTAAGAAGCATTCAGTAAAAAATCAAATTTCATTATATATAATCAGTTCAATGATGGCACCATTTTGCATCTAAGCCACCTTACACAATAAACATGTTGGATTAACAAAAGGTAAGATCCTCCCTGGGTGCCAACTATCCTAGGTACCCCACTGAAAAGCGGGAAATAGATAAAAAGACGGATTAAAGAAGGTGGCTGGGAGGAGAGGAGATTGGAATAAATGTAGACTGTAAACCACTGCCTGTTTCCTTTACCACTCATATGACAAAGTTCAAGTTTAGCCCTTCTTTGGCACATCAATACCGTTAACCTTAGCATTTTTGTGGACCTGGACCTCAGCTATGGGACCTTCAAGGAATCAGCGGACCCCTGACCACTGGACCCTGACCACTGGACCCTACCCCCGTTGGACTCTTCGTTTTATCCGCACTTCTTGTCGGTATTTCCTTCTGTTTATTTGGAAAAACATGGCACGCCTAACTCACCCCATGTGTAATGCTCTGGAGACATCAATGGCCACACACCCCTCTTGTTTAAGAATAAGCAGCAGTTTACTGAGCTTCGGAGGAAATATTGTATTTCATTCTTCTTTAACTGTCAATATTCTTTTCTTTTTAAATGTTGCCCAAATTTTACTGTAGGGATTGTGAAGTTTACACCACAACATAAACAATATTCATATACTGATGCATCGACTTTCAAAGTAGGACATTTAATTCACTCACAACTCCATGGAATGCCTGTTTGTGCGACTTGGGACTTTGGGACAAATTGTGCGCATAAATTAAAGAGTTTTCATGACATCATTCAAAATTTATATATTAATTAATATGTGAACTTATTATGTCAATGTATATCATAAAAACATGAAAAACTGATGAAAAGGTTTTTTTT
>JAIPMN010034246.1:6212-16397 GCA_020650975.1 Apostichopus californicus
ATTACTACTACTACTACTACAACTACTACTACTACTACTACTGCTACTACTACTACTACTAATACTAATACTACTACTATTACTATTACCACTACCACTACCACTACCACCACCACTACTACTACGACTTCTACTTCTACTACTACCACTACCACCACTACTACTACTACTACTTCTACTACTTCTACTTTTACTATTACTACTTTTACTACTACCACTTCCACTACTACTACTACTACTACTTCTACTACTACTACTACTACTATTACTATTACTATTACTACCACTACCACTACCACTACCACTACCACTACCACCACTAATACTACTACTACTACGACTACTACTTCTACTACTACCACTACCACCACTACTACTACTTCAACTACTACTACTTCTACTACTATTGCTACAACCTCTTCTTCTACTACTACTTCTACTACTACTAATAAAAATAGTAATAATAATTATAAAAAATTATTATAATGATAAATAATAATAATAACAATAATATATATAATAATAATAATTAATAATAATTATAATAATAATAATGATAATGATAATAGTAATAATAATTATAATTATTATAATAAAAATAATAATACTAATTACTATTATTATTATTATTATCATAATCATAATCATAATCATAATCATAATCTTAATCTTAATCATACTAATAATCATAATCATTTTCATCGTAGACGGGAGCTTACCATGCACTTGTGTCGCATGCTTGCTATTCCAAAACTTCCTGTGACAATGGCAAACTATGAAAAGAGAAAACAACCGTTTATACCACATGGATTTTTTTATTGTCATGGCTTTCTGATCATTTGTAGTCAAGTATAATCGTAGTTGTTCGTTTAGCTTAAAACGAGATCATACCAAACGGTCTCATGGTTACAGTTTAAACTTTATATGCTATTGGTACAAAATGTATGTTAGTTAAACACGTTTACATGTGAAGATGCAATGATATTTTATCGAGGTATTTAACATCTGTCATGGTAATAATGCTTTAAGATATTTACAGCTGTTTTGACTACAAATGATCAGAAAGCCATTGCAGGAGACGTTACAGTGCAAACGCAACTAGTTTATGCAGTAACGAACGTTTTGCATGCTTTATCAACTTCTTTAAGGAAAGACCCTTTTGTTGGAAGGTTAAACGATTTCTCCCTCTCCTCCCCCTCTCTGATGCTCATAAGAATTAACCAGACGTTCCTTAGCTCTTCTGTGAATGAAGGTCGTGAATCCCAAATATGATGATGAACCACTAATTAATTAGAAAAACATGACATAATTCATAGCAAGACTTACCACGCCACCCCAGATTCCCCAACCAATATATTCGGCAAAACAATAGCTACGTGGTACCGCTAAGAGAACAATGGCCCAGATTATTTCGAATACCCCCATCACAATAATGGCACCTCCGGTAATGACTCGTACTGTCGATCCTTTCAGTGATGAGTTATTATACTGCTGTTGATTCTGGCCCGATGGTGAATTTTGCTGATATTGTGGTTGAGGTTGAGCCATCTCGAGTAAAGGTTTGTGCTCGGCGTATTTATTGGTAAAGTGTTTATCTATTAAAGGTAATCATGACAACAGTTATATTATATCACCGTATATTATACCGTGTTCTCTTTCAAAATGTTCATATCAATTATAAAATGGGTTATTGTTTGCGCTGGGAAACATATAGTCATAAACCATGTGATGTACAATCAATTTTTGGATACTATAACACAGAACCTTTCTTTGGTATGAACTATTCAACTCTTCATAAGCACTCGCTACAATGACAATTACAACTCCAGTACTAGTAGTTCATATCAACTTCTATATCGATGATTCACGGTAATTCTTGGTGATGCATGAAATTCAAGGAAGCATGGATTCTGCATGTAACATTAACAGTGGAAGCTTTACCAGTGAGAGATCACGTGTCAATGCGAATATCTATACATGGAATTGTATGTTGTGACGCCATCTCTCAACATACTACACAAATTGAATATACCAGCATTAAATAAATTCTATTAGTAAAGACGTTCCTCCCTCCTAGCATGGTCATGGTTTTATTTCACGTTCAGAGTCTCTCATCAATTACAGCGACTTTACTTTACTATGTGAGCCTATAGTTCTGTTATCGCAAAACAGGATCCAACCAACAACACAATATATATCAACTTTAACTGCGTTTTCTTGTCGGAGTGAGGAACTAAAATAAAATAATGTTACTTGCCAATGGAGAATAACGTCAAGTCCACGAAATTTCATGTTCTTTTTCTACTCAAAACGCTTTTGATTGGTCAACGCGAATGCAATCGCTTTGGGCAAACGGTGTAGGACATATATTTTGGAAGCTTCACAACAAGTTTATATGCTTTCTTGTGCAACATACAAGTCTTATCAGTAATGATCTCGTAAGCAGGCCTACACACAATCACACAGAACAACTCCGATGAAAACCTGTATGCTCACCCAGTTATGGCAGCTGAATTAATCACTAACCATTATATTTTAAAACACACGTAACTTATTAAAATCCTAGCATAGTTAAACGTAGGTAGAAAGTAGAAAGCGACATGATAATTACCTATGAAGACAGGAAAAATAAACTTGGAGATTGACAGAAATATCTCTCTGAGTACACTATACTGAGAACAAACCGTTATGTAATACTTGATTTGCTAAATAATAACTATGAAACATTGAACATTGAACGTCCAAACGCAATGAACAAAGAAATTTTAACCGTGACGTCAATAGCACATTGAAACCTGTGCGTATGTTTGTATACCTTCATTTAAACCTCCTTTAACCCTTAACATCCTTTAACCCATGTTCATGCAAACAAAGTGTCTCATTCTATGTACTTAATTTAAGTAAATACAAAACTTGATGTTCCATATTCTCCCCTGTAATGTCTATTTATAGAACATTACTCAATTTGCTGTAATTTACTGTTTGGTATCGTATTATAAAGGCGGTACCTATAACTTCAAACAGGAAATTGATTTGTTCTTATAGTACGGAATGGCAACAGAAAAAAAACATGCAAATAATTAAACGTACCCAGGTAGACAATAAAAGAAAAGAAATCGTCGTTTTCATGTTTCGATCAAATATAATCATACTTTTAACAGTGATCAAATTATTGTGAAATTGTCCTCATTTTGTAACTGAGGACTGGGTACCGGTAAGAATTAACATTTGACATTTAACATTTAACAACGAGACCGTTGACATCGGGTCGAATGGCAAGCACATATTGTGATAGTAGTTGACATTGCCATGATACCCGTGAAGGTTCATGTCACTTAAACGTTTCCCCTTGGAGTTGAAGCAACACTCGATCTGCATTAAATTTCACCTTCGATCTCTGTCATTTGGTTCGATGTGTCTGCGAGACACAAGGGTTCATCCCGGGGTACCTTCCCACCAAGTTTGCAGAAATCGGTCCAGCCGTTCTGGAGGAGCTTTTGACGCAAATTGTGCTTAAAATATAATTTGACATTTAACCACGTGACCTGTGACCTGCAACTTTGGTTCCCATGGCAACAACATATTTTGAAAATGCTTGATATTCCTTTTATACTTGACCATTGACCTTTGCCATTTGGTTCGGAGGGTCTTCGAGACAAAAAGATTTACCTTGGGGTACCTTCCCACCAAGTTTGAAGAGAATCGCCCCAGCCGTTTATTACGATTTTTGTGAAACCAAATTGGGCTAAAAAAATCATTTGACCTTTAACCACGTGACCTTTGACCTCGGTTTTCATGGCTTATTTTGATAGTACTTCACCGTTTTATTATATACGAAATTAACCGTTTTATGCTGTACTGGACTTTGTTCGTTGTTCACTGTTTGCAAAGAAGTGAAGAAGTCAAAGAAATTCAAAAGGTAGTATAATATGCTCACTCGAGTTGTTTACACCTGGCTCACTAGCCATGGGTGCCAAATTCTGATTTTTTTAAACTCCCATTTTACCTGTAGTGTTTATTAGTGTGTCTTTTCAGTGCTCTTTCTTAACTCCTATTCAACAATTGTCTCATATGTGGACCATATTTTTAGAAAATCATTACTGGAGATAGGAATACACTAGAGAGCTTCTAATAGCTTTATTTTGCACATAAGACAGCCTGCATCAATAAACAACATTTTTCCGAGGGGGTCACATGGACTTTTTTTTTGTCTTCAAAGATTTGTTTACATTAAAAAAAACGGTCGTTTTGACCTTTTTTTTCAAAAAAATCGTGAGAACAGTGAAAAATTTCAATCAACTATAACCCTTTCCGATACAACTAGCTAAGACATACAAGGAATCAAATCAGGAGCCTCACGTAATTGAAACGGTATTTAGCACTAAGAGGCGTTAGCCATGAATGTATATTTTATATTTTTAAACAGCTGTACAGTATATGTGTTATGTTTCGGGGAAGCTCAAAGTTTGTCCGAGACATTTTTCCCGAGCTAATCGAACTACTGTGGACTGAAGGTAAAAGGCAAATTAGAACATGGGAAGTTGTGGTGTTCCATCCAGGATTGTAATATGACTCGATAAACACTAATTTTCGACATGAGTCAGAAACTTATCTTGGGGCTAAGTCTGTTTTACAGAAATGGCGGTTTCGATGACAGTACCTTAGAAACGTTCCTTTTGTTCCGTCTTCATATATTCTGGTGCAGAAGGTAATATGGACAATGTGTGATCATTAAAAAAAACTCTTCGTGGGACAAGTTTTATAACAGAAATGCCTATGAACAAGTCTGTGTTTGGATAATTTCATGCACAGTGTAGGCATCTCGAGATATTGGAAAGTACCGTAGTGCTGCAGTATGGTTATGATATAATTTAAATTTCACGTGTAGCTTTTGTATTAATTATGCATGATTACACTTTGATTAAGGTTTACTCGTTTATTATGGCACTTATACCTCTTTTCAATCACGTTAGTCTACCGTAACCCCCCCCCCCCCTCCAGACTGCTCAAAGTACTTGAACCCGAAAAGAAAAGCCATATCCCTATTGAGACCATGACAGTGTGACCGTACTTTAAGGATCAATTCAACTTCAACAAGGAAGTCGAATTGATCCTTGATATGGGGATATTCGTCCGGGGTTATTTATCCGGGGGGTAATTGTCTAGGGGGTATTCGTCCGAGGAGGTAGTTGTCCGAGTGGGTAGTTGTCCGGGGTATTGTCCGCGGGGGTAATTGTCCGGGGGTATTTGTCTGAGGTATATTTGTCCGGTGGGTAATCTTCCGGGGGGTTATTGACTGGGGGGTAATCGTCCGGGTGTATTTGATTGGGTGGTATTTGTCCTGTCACGTATTGATTGAACTATTTCTTTTCATTACAATCGTCTACAAAATACCAATTTAACGTTACGTAGTGAGCCTTTTCAAAAGTAAGCAGTTCTATAAACTATTACTGAAGATAAACGAATGTGAGCATTATGATACGTTGATATGATGACAACAAGTTTGTAATCCTGTCAGGTTAGAATCACAGTCGATCGTTTTTCAAATGACCAACGTTACCAATGCGGCGACACTTGAATGCCCTTCCACACATGAATACAAATGCTGTTTAGGAGAACACACAAATTGTCTGTTACTAAATATGTCCTCAACAAGAAGACGTCTACGTTTCAAACACTAACGTTTGATATGAGTGAATGCCCAAGAAATTCGTCGGATGCCACGTAGCCATCTCATGCTACATGTAAACAACTCTTACCAGGGCAGTATATCAATATTAGTGTCAATTGGAGATTTCGGGATGAACATTTTCCGAATATCGATAGAAATGGACGGCTCTAGTCCATTGTTGGTTAGGTAAGTGATTTAAAGTCTCGGATCGATTGGTAATTGTTACTGTAGAGAGATGCGAATGATACAAGGTGCAAACCTACATATATATACTGTCATGCTAAAAGTGTTATTTTGTGCAGTCGTTTCTGGATTCCGAGTTCAAAGATGCAATGTTGAAGTGATATCAAATATAGCGTCATGTATTTTACCACTCAAACCAACGACACAAACTTTTCTTCAAAGGTGTACAAACAACAATTTTCATGGGGTATATCGATTTCGACCGACGAGTTTTCTTGACCGACTACCGTGAGTCCGTGACTCCCCGATAGCATTGTATTTTAATAATCAATTAAGTGATATATTCAACGTCATTTATTCACTTAATTTTAAAAGTAATTTTTACACACCTTCCCTACATATTAAGTCACATTAACACATGTATGACTACTGGGTTAACGATTTCGGGCTAATTCGGGCAGATTGTAAAACAAAAATATTCTAGACACCATTTTCTCTCCACCTGGGATATATTATTAAGTCGTGACAAATAAAGTACAGCCATTAATAGGCCAGCACAATACCATGCGATTGAAAGAGATATAACTGCCATACTAAACTAGTAAATCTTGGTTAAGGTGTAATAATATGATAAAAACAAAACATCCACCACTACCAAACTTAAGCTTCTGCGAAACATAGTAAATGTACTGTATGGGTTAAGAGGAAGATAAAATATTTACACATCAGTTATATGTAGCCGTGAATTCAGTAAAATGACTAGTAATCAATCATCACGATATTCAATGAACAGTATTTGGTAAGACTATATCGCATACCAAGACAGTGCTGTATTGGCAGCAGTTACTATAATGTTCTATCTTGCAACTGGACATATCTTTGAATTTTCTATATACAACTTACCCCCAAAAAAGTGTTCTTTAATGATGTTAACTTTGTTAATGTAATGTACATGTCACCTCAGAGGATCCCTTTAAGGAATGACTAGATCTTTCTTTACAGACCAATGGATTAACAATAAGAGTTTTGTCTCAATTGAGGAGATGATCTAATCAATTCATTCGAATTTAAATGACTATTTCATTTATCCATCAATGACGCGTGAATATTGTATAAGCAATCTCTTGCAGTCAAGATATAGCGTGTTCAAAAGACAAATAAACATCGTACGTGTATTGTTTAAGATAATTTCAATTCAGTTAGTATATGTAAGTTATATACAGATACACGATATGAGACTCAATAAACACATCCAGCTGAAATTATTGCTGCGTGGAATCTTTCGAGCATAACTTTACTAGAGTATATAGGTTAACAATGGTTTTGTATTAGACAATGCAAGTAATCAGACTGGGGCTTTATTTATTTCGTCAGCAACAATAAACTTCCACAGAAGGTACTTTAACTATAGTGTTTTTCTTTCTACACTATTATGGATGACGCTGCTTTTTTATTGTCGCATTTCAACTCTGGCGGGCATTGTTATTACGTTGACTCACGAATCATTTTGCCTATGGCAAGCCAAAAGATGATCAAGACTTGAGCAAAAACTTCGAGCGGAATATCTGCCATTTGAGACAGTTTGCCAATGAAAACTATTCTATATTGTCACTTCATATCATGCTTCAAGGAACTCGTATCGGCAATATGAATAGTTCCAAACCTTCATATGATAAAACACGATAATTCTGCTCAAACTGTCAGCAAGTTGCGCTTTAAGCGTCACAGTACCTCATTGTAAACAAACGTCCGAACTTGGCAGAGAATAATGTAGAGGGATGTTATGAACATGTTCGTTGAATAAAGCGCATCGTTCCAAATACAATTAATTAGCAAATCGCTCCAAATAACCATTCACCTTTAAAGACAAGATATTTTCCAAGCAAGCAAAGTGGTGTTATAAATATTCTACTGTAAAAAAAATAACATTTCATACCACAAAACAATCTAAGAAAGTTCCTCCTGTCCAACTTATTATGTTTTGTTTTACCATGATCATGAACGATAATTGCAAAGAATGAATCAAACCAGTTCAATTAGAATTATGAACCATCTGTTTATTCATAGGTAAGTACATTATAACAACGATATACTTCTATTGTTCGAAATTGACAGTTGTTGAAAGACATGACACTTTGTTTCGCAACGTGATGACGAATACAAATGTTAGCAACCGGTAACCAAGACGGTAGACATAATAAATGGATAAAATTCTATAACTGAAACTTTCCCATTATCGCAGAGTATAAGCAAAAGGATGTCAAAATATGTTGTCTTAATTCACATTAACGACATGTTGATTGTTCACTGCATAGTTGTAAGATGGTGGTACACCTTGGATGTTTGAAGTATATGGTGTTGGCTGACCATTGGTTGTGATCACTGCAGGGTACGGGAACTGGGTATTGATTGGTTGATGTGGTAGCTGGGTGGGTTGGTATACAATCTAGAAATTTAGAATTGATGGATATCAGATATCAGACGGAGTAAACTTATACATGAACATCATATCATATCATTAATCATATCATATTGTATCACTATATTTCTATATTATTAAATCCTGTACTAAAGACGTTTCGCGTACTTGTGAAGGAATTCTAACATCATGCCATATTGCATATTGATAACTATATTATATAAATATATTTAGAATGTCGTTGTCTTAGTGCAAATAGTATATAAAACTGGACCTTTCTGTTAAATAATGACATATTAACTGCACCTTAAAACATGATAGCAATTGCTTTCCAAGCTATGTGGTGTTCAGTTTTGTCAAATTATCACGATAACGTTCTTAGCAATGTACTGTTGGTCAACATTGTAAAAAAATTCTAAGGAAACAGTGACCACACTTACCATTTGCTGAGGCTGATTGTTACTTCCAGGACAAACTGCAACACAGGTGAAGCTTGCTCCGATGATGGCAGCCAGTGATTGGATGGCACAGGTTACAGCCAATAAGATGTAAAACGCCAAATGAGTGTTCGCCTGGTGCACGTTCCGATCACCGTAGTAGTAGTAGTTCTGTTAACAAATACGTCATGATGACATCATAGAACATGAACTTTAATTTTCTTTTACTACATTGTAAGTTCTTTATTTGCCCAGAACAATGGTACGTTTGGAATGTTTTCTTAGCCTCCTATGTACTCTGAATTCAAGGTTTTGTTTTATCAACGTACTTCTGTGGTTAAACGGTTTGTATACAATCAACAATAAAGAAGAAGAGAATGTTTTTTCTTACCATGTGGATTTCTTTCAATAGTAAAAAACAAATTAATTTAGCGGTGATTTAACGTCTGTTCTTTAAATAAAACGACCTTTTGCAAACAGTTAACAATAAAATCCGTAGAATTCCGTTAATAAAAAATGAGGTCACGTGGAGAAAATGTGGTTTGCTGTTAATGACTGCAGGTCTTAGTAACAGTTGCAACAAATTATTGCTCAACGCTATGGGATACAAATTTTGTTTCATATATTTAGTTCACACTACATCTAAACGATGGTAATACTTACGTCGTACTTCGATGAACCTACGCAACCTGCCCCAAATGCAGAACCAATGAGGCCGCCACCACCAATGACTGACGCAATGATGGCCAGAATCATGTAAACAATGACCTGCAATAATAAGAACAATTCGCAAGAGGGATTTTTTTTTTAAATCGGGGTAACCATGAAGCCGTTGAAGCCAATTCCCATTGAGAGAGGTTTTTTTGACGCAAAACAAAACTGGATTTTTTTTAAACATAAACTTGTACATTTTGATGCACATGTATCATTATGTATGTGACTAGGTCTACAGGAAATGTTGGGCTAATAACTGGGTTTTTTTTTTTGGGGGGGGGGAGGATTTTATGTGATCCGTATGTTAATCGTAAGAACAACAATGTAGGCAACAAAGTATAGTTCATGTAACACGACAGTACATTGAACCGTTAGGTTCCTCGATCTCAAATAAACGAATATGAGATATCAATTTTCGAAGTTCCCACCTTTTACCAGATTGCAACTTGTGGTACCTAGTTATATCTACCTCGACAGAAGGTAGGACTGAAGACAATAATTCCGATCTGCGGATTTATCATACGCAGCTTCCATATGGACTAGACATTTTACCTTGCGAATTCTTGGTATAGGGTCACAACTCCAAAATTTGTGGTAAAACTGGATACTGCTTATATTATTCATGTGTCATAGTATCATTAATGAAATTGTAATATATTTTTACTTAACAAAAACGATTTCCCTCACCCTTGCTTCCGAACAAGTAGCTTTCGGATATAATCTACAAGACGAACCAAGCAGAGGCTAACATATATATAATT
>JAIPMN010034269.1:0-10135 GCA_020650975.1 Apostichopus californicus
CGGACGCTTGTGCGGGTCAGCGGGTTTGGGTGTTAGAATGCGGGTCTAATTCCCGCGAATTGCAGGTCAGTTGGGAGCTCTGCATTTAATTTTAAACCAGAAAACGAAATGGTTTAGACTAGTCTACCACTGCTATTCCTCTCGATTTTTTTAATTTCCAATCATATGATTTAGCGGATGTTCGGAAACACTTTTTGGCTCACCTTGGGGGGGGGGCCATGGCCCCCCTTGGCCCCCCCTTGGATCCGCCAGTGTCCGCAGGTAATTACCGTTGCGGTAAACCTCGGTGCAAGATATTCCCCCATGATACCCGGGCACCGTGGTCAAAATTCCCAATGTTTACTATGGTCTAAGACCCCTCCCTCTCTTGTGATTCTGACAATGTCATTAACATATTCTACTGTGTACTTTGCAAAGAGGACAATTATGTAGGTATAACAGGTTCTCGCTTCTGCTTTACGTTTTAATAATCCCCCTCCCCCCAAATCAGGGTTCCCCATTTCCGAACTTTTTAATTTTCATACTCATTCTCTCAAAACCTAAAATGTATTTTAATTGCCTCGAACCTCATATCCGTATCTGAACGTAAAGGTATAAAGAAATCTATTGGATCTTTCGTATTAAAGGTATGCTGTATGGGCCCCGAATATGCTAGATATTCAAATATGGTCACATCTGGTCAAAATATAGCCATGGTTCATTTGGATCTAATTCATTCAATGCCACTTACACTTATCTAGCGTCATACTTTCCTGAAGGAGCTATTAATAGAGATCGAACAGGATTCAACTGGCTAACATTTTGTACTTTTCACTCGACTGCCAAGTATATTGCTAAGTAAGGTCCCAGGGGGACCGAAAATTCCAATATATTTTCTAAAACAATGTGCCTTATTTGTCAATAAGTCATCATTTCTCTGCTTTTCTCTAATAATCTTTTTTTTGTGTATACGTGGATATAATGTATATATATATGTATATATAATTGAAATTGTGAGTTGGAAAACATGAACAGTGTAAAAATTTCCAGCCTCCCCCGGGATTCGCACCCAGGCCTCCCGCTTTATATATATGTGTCTGTGTGTGTATATACCGTATATATTGCAATGATTGGATCGAATTGAATCTGGTTTCAACCGCTCTATTAGGTTACTATGGTTACCATTTGCTTGTTTCTCGGATCTATCATTTGTATCATACCACTAGACTGTAATTAATTCAGCAAAACAAAATATGAAAACAACACAATAAAAAATACGGTTTTAAAAATGTTCACGCGATATATTCTTTCTACTAAAGCTAACAAATGAGCCTATACATCTACGTCTATATACGTATTAGCAAATTTTGGTCAAATTACGTGATTGAAAATGATATGCAAAACTATGAATTCTATTACATGGAATGCAATAAATAAAAACAGAAACACGTCAAAAAGATAGTACTTGAATCCAGACATATTCTGTCCCTTGGCTCGCGTTAATTCGCTGTCATGTTTAATAACATTTTCTAACCAATATGCACCGTATTCCATTCCCCCTTGTGGAAAGTCTTTCATGATACCAGACCAGTGGGTGGCAGACGTCTTAAAACTGAAAAGAAAGAAACAAAGCGACATGGTAAATAGACTTGTATCCACGGAGTTGCATATCTCATCACCAGCAAACACTAATTACAAACACTGCACAAATATATGATTAGCTACGCAGTCTGGCAATCGGAGGTACTACTTGACATTTCCATTACACCTGTAAAGTTTCTATGTCAATTCAATGTATCAACAACCAAAATTGACCTTTGAACTCTGACCATTTACCTTTCGTTCCGGGGGTTTGCGAGGACGCAAGGGTTCACCCTGGGGTACCATACCATCGTTTAGGAGTTTTTGACGCAGACATACAGACGGACACCAGAGCTGACGGACACGTTTTGACACCTCCCTCAGTCATAGACGTCCGGTCACCCTGGGTTACCCCACATTGGGAAACCCCCCGAGGGGAGCTACTCAGTGAAATTAACCATTACCAATGCAACTGTTGCTATATGGCAACTGACATTAATGTATATGGCCCAACTGGCAAAGGAACTACAATATCTCATCCTCCCTATGGGAGCAATGACGATGACGACGGCGACGATGACGATGACGATGCTGACGATGATGATGAAGATGATGACGATGATGAAGAAAATGACGACGACGACGTTGACCATTACGATGACGATAATGATGATGATGATGACGACGACGAGGGTGACGACGACGACGATGACGACGATGATGACGACGATGGCGATGACGACGATGATGATGATGATGAGGATGGTGATGACAATGACAATGCCGACGATGATGACGATACTATATAATAAAACAATTCAATGATTCAGTCTATTTACCTCGGTTCTGTGACTACTCTGTTTATAGCGTTAAATAGGACATCTGAAGTCATTGTTTGAATATTCATAACCACGCCCAGTCCTCTTGTAGCAAGACGGTTTGCGATATCAGGATGATCGGTGAAGAACGGAATGCATACGCTAGGGACAGCGTGGAAGGTTGATTCATATGCACCGTGACCTCCCCCGTTGGAAACAAATGCAACAACGTTAGGATGAGCTGTAATTAAAATTAAGGAAGAAAGAAAGTTGCAACAGCAGATACAATTATTACAATAAGGGTAGATTTACCCGTTGACGCCATTACCTGTGGTCAAATACTCACTATATATAACGTCACTGTGCAAACGGTGATAACAGGATGACACGGTTAAATGTGTTCATATGAGAGTCACGACGTCATTAATCTGATGTCATGTGATAACGACAACGCTACTACCGAAGTCATAACCTGTGTCCAAATGATGACCATACAATTTCATCATTCTACAAACTTTGTATGTGAATGGTCATAGGGCTATCAGGGCGTCATTAATCTGATGTCATGTGATAACGGCAACTCTACTACCGACGTCATAACCTGTGTCCAAATAATCACCCATACAATGTCATCATAATACAAACTGTGTATGTGGATGGTCATAGGGCTATCAGGGCGTCATTAATCTGATGTCATGTGATAACGCCAACTCTACTACCGACGTCATAACCTGTGTCCAAATAATCACCCATACAATGTCATCATAATACAAACTGTGTATGTGGATGGTCATAGGGCTATCAGGGCGTCATTAATCTGATGTCATGTGATAACGGCAACGCTACTACCGACGTCATAACCTGTGTCCAAATGATCACCCATACAATGTCATCATTATACAAACTGTGTATGAGAATGGTCATAGGGCTATACGAGGGCGTCATTAATCTGCAGTCATGTAATAACGATGACGTCATTAACTAGTCACACATAACTATAAGGCGCGACGGGTTTAAACATCACGACGACATCATTATATAAGCCTACTAACTTGGTCATTGGATGCCACCAATAACTGTCGTTATGATTGGACCATGATGACGTCATTAATTTGTAGTCATGTGATTATGACAAAAACTGATCTTTCTTCAAAAATTCGTTACCTAGGGTTACACATTGTTATTAATATTGTAAAACAAATTTAATTACCAAGAACATCATTTTGTGGGATCCAAGACATGAGTAACGTATTGTTCGCTACTGTGGGTGGCTCTAGTTGAGGTAGTGTGCGCCAAATAACTTTGTACGGTAGCCTAGAAATTGCATCAGCCAAAACGTCGATTTTATCTTGGTCCATTGACGTCATAAACGATCCGAGAGAAACCAAGACTACTCCAGTGTCGTCTGCGCTGTTCAAAAAGTCCAGTAGTTTCTATATATACAGAAGAAGAAAAATGAATCACTTATGGACGAGATATTCACGTAACTAGTTTTGTCATGGTGGGGAGGTGGGGGGGGGGGTGGCGTTAATGCTTCGGTCGAACCTCCATTATGAGAATGAATAAAAACAAACACAACAATACCAACGGCGATAACATTTCAACGATGAAATTCAATACATGGAAGACGTTCATTAACTGCTCCTGAAATTACTCTACCTCTTATCGTTTTGTCTATTAAATGAATCTTTGTTTTTGTCGGTAAAACCACCCCCCCCCCTTCACCCTCTTCGTTCTCATCCACCTAAGCGATCAAACTAATAGGCCTTTTCCCCTAAAATAATGTAATATATATAAGTGCACGTGGTCATTAGTAATTCAAATGTTTTCACCGGTTAAATTGAAAAGAGGAAAGTTGAATATTTCAGTCAATTTGTTCAGTTCTGCTTATACGTTGATTCGGAAAGGGTGTCCTTAACTCTTATGGCAAACCCGCCCCACCACCCCGGTATAAGCTCCCTGCTTGGATACGGTTGTGTGTTAACTTATTGTAAACTGTCTCGAATTTGTGAGTTTTTGCTATTTTTGCTATTTTGCTATTTTTTGCTATTTTTTGCTGATGAATAACAATATTTTTGTAAAAACTTTCCCGACAGATTTTTGCGACCAAAAAGATGCGCTGTGAGCAAAGCGCAAAATAACACACATATGCACCCTCCCATTTGACTTTTCTTTCTTACCCCCCCCCCCCCTTACACTTGTTTCTTTGTGATATAAGGGTTGTTTTCGTAATGCGAAGCCTTTGAAAGCTAAAATATTTTCATTTTGTCCCCGCGTCTTTCAACGACACAAATTTGGCAGGAAACATCTTTTAATTCACTCCAAATTTCTTTCCTGTTTAGGTAATTACTGAACGAGAAAGTTTATACGAATACGAAAAGCTTCAATATCAGCCGATTATTGCAAATCATATTTATATGCAAATTATATGCAAATCAGTTGGCAAGTCCCATGTGCAAATTTGTTGCATATATGTAGGCCCTACAACCATGTGTATAAACACATTTTTTGACACTATTTTATTCGTGTTGTTACAGCATGTCCGAAAAGATGAACATTCATTTGCATTCGCACTACATAACTTTAATTAAAAGAAATCACCATACTAAATTTATATTCAAGAATATAACGATGAAGATGCACCCACCATGATGGCAATTTGACACCAAAAAAATTCCTATGTTAGAATGACAAAACAAAGTTGAGAAATGAAATGAAAAATTCAAGCATTCATGCGAGATTACAGTGATGATACTACTATTTTCTTTAAATGTTTAAAGGGATTTTATTTTCCCCCTACTATTTTCTCACAAATCTATAAAAATCACTTTAAAATTGAATGGAAGACACCAAGGTAATATCTCAAGGCATTGGAAATTAAGAGTCCAGCGTTGGGTCCATGTTTTTTTCGGTAGATGGGGCCGGGAGAAAAAGTAGTGGTGGTTGAAACTGAAAGTTCTATGATACCGAAATATCGGTGCACGAGAAAGCACCAACAACAGTAAAGGAAACGTGCCGCGCCCGGAAGCGTGTTTAATTGTTCCACTATGTACGTTGTTCCGAATAAAAAAAAGTTTTGCTCATTTCTGGCGCCAAAAATTTTCAAAACGAAGGGCACAGTTTTCCACCCGCAAACGCCACGGCGGATTGCCTTGGATGCGCGCCTGCAATCTGACACCAAACATCCGCTAAGTGTCATATTTATTATTTCATTCAGGTTAATTTATCTAAAAAAAAAACTTTGCACATGGCATGAAAATGCATGACGTGTTTATATACTTACCCCCGAGGATAGTTGTGAGGGGGGCTTGGCTAACGAACTCCCTAACATGACAGTGTGTGGTAAGAATGGTCGAGGATAGTCCAAAACGAAATCGCTATTAGTGAGGAATAACTTTGCCTTCGTCATCAATGTTGTGGCGGTGGACGACTCCGGGTTGATATTCCATAATTCTCTCTTCTCGTCGAACCCGTTTACAAACAGTTCCTTATACAAGACAAAGCTGGCCGCGGCCAGTGAGTTCTGTATACGTTCTGTGAACGACATACGTTCTGAAAGCGCGGTCAACCCTTCGGGTACGTAACTCGGGTTGCTAGGTAACCCAAGTAATCTTGCGAGGGAAGGGGGCATGAAACCAGCATTTAGTGGAACGAAGGGTATCCCTAACCGTTCCAGTACCATTAAAGGAAATAATGCAAACGGATCGAAAAGTGCCAAGTCGAAACTCTTTTCGGTTAGTTCTTTCATAACTTCGTAATTTCCCAAAACGGATTCCATTTCCGCCGAGAAGAACTCTACGGATCGATTTAGCTGAGTGAAATAGACGTCTGCTGACATCTCCCCTCTCACTGATTTCGTGATAAATTCTTCCATACTTCCTAGAATAAATTCGCGCTCATATTTTGAATTATAACTAATGAAAGGTATCCGTTCTGAAGGAGATGCATGCCAAGAGGAATTCAAAAAGATAGAACTTGTAACCATGGTTACACTGTTCCCCCTGTCGACAAGTTTTTCTCCCATCATCCGAAGAGCAAGGGAGTGCGTGGCTTCCCCTAGTCCAGGAAAGATCAGAATATTGGCGCATTCTGAGGACGAAGAAAGTGAAAATATAACCAACACAACTAACGCTAATTCGTATCTCCAGACAGCCATGCTTGCAAACACTTTCACTGCTCAATGATTGTGACTCGTATATAACACTGGTATGTGAATATATAGGCTTGTGAGGTAGGTCTGTAGATATAAAGACATGCAATCATGCAGTGAAGATTTCAAAAGCCTTCTTGTGGAACTATACGAAATCTCTTGACAACCTGAAGATACTGCAACTTAGTGGTGTTTTTGTATTGTTAAGATATAAGGGACATCCGCCCGCATAATATGCGGTCCCATGTCGATGATCCTTAAGGAGGGATTACCATGGTGGTATATAACACTCCGACCGGCTGTAAAATTGTATCATATACGGGTATACGTTATTTGTGTTAATTCGCTAATAGTTCGAAGTAAAATTGAGTGTTACTCGAAAAAAAGATCGGCCGTTCGTTACGGCTTCTTAAACACATTGTCTTTCATATATGTTTACCTTAAAATCAAGTTGACAATGGTGTAGGGGAAATGAACTGGATTAATAAGGGATCTATCTGTTGAATCGTTTCGAAAAAATACATAATTGGGTTTCATTTCGTTGAGTAGACCTAGGCTAATTACTGCTCCCATACTCAGCATTATGTTCTCGTTATCGTGTGTATGCGTTGTCATTTCAGGCTTGGTCAATATATGGGATTTCACAACTAAATAACGCTCTTGATGACAGTATGAGTAAGCAGGGCCTACTGGCACCTCTGTCGTCAGTTGGGGGGGGGGGGGGGGTTCTGTCGGGGAAAGTTAGACCACTCCTTACCATCTTTCCTCACAAGAAATTTGAAGAGTATTCCTTTGGCACAACCTTTCGTTTAGACCTAAGTATTAACCTAATTTATAAATACCTCAGAAGAGTGCGCCATTTGAAGATAAATTTGATATTTTTCTGGGTAAGGACCCTCACCAGACAACCCTCCCCCTACATGGTGGTCGAATCAACGACCCCAGGTCCATGCATGTTCGCTTCTGGGCATTGCATGAAGGTATTACATTCCCTATCTCAATCAGTCGGGGTGAAATTTACAATTTGCCTACTCCCTCCGACACACTTTTGAAATCCTGTGTACGCCACTGAAGCAGTGTGAAAACCTGTTAATTTAAGATATTTACCTTTATAGTGCTATCTATACTATCAAGACATGTAAGGTGGAACGTATGCATATTTGGAACTGCATGGACGGCAGGCAGACGGAAAGACTGTCTGCAACCGAACTGTAAACTGAACTGTCTGAACCGTCAACTGAACTGTCTGCAACTAGACTGTTGAGTCTGTTATGTGAATTCCAATCGCTCAGCTACAACCTTCTTACACTGACAACTTGCCTCTACCCCTCTATACATTACACCCCGCGAGTGGGAACAGCCACTGGGGAGGAAACATACTCAGATTTCTGAAAGTTTGGGACAGGGCTTTTTACCCCAGATCGGAATTCGCCAAAGAAGGCTTGTGAATTTTTTTTGGATATAGGTTACAGCGGTCCCGGCGAAATTATGTTACCTCTTTTTGTGATAGCGCCATCTTTTATCTGCAGATTTACCCTCTATTCCTCAGTACATATGCTGAGATTCATCACCCCAAGACCAAAATGGGAAAAGTGGGGGTGGGGGAGGGAGATGGAGGGGAGGATACCATTTTTTTTTTTATAAATCCGTGATATCGACAACGTACTCTTCCCTTTCCTATGAGCCACTGAGAAAAACTTTTGTTTTTTTATAAATCAGTGAAGGATATTGTTTATGATACTTTAAGTACATTATGATGAGATTCCCACCTTTGCTCTTATATTTTTACTAGCTTAGCTGACCAACTTTCAGTGCAACTCAATTCGCGTTAGAGAACATAATGTAGATATGTGTGGACTGCTGTACAGCCTAGCCTAATAATAATAATATCGCTCAGTGTGTGTTGGAAATAATTCCACAGAAACATGGCTAACACACCAGGTAAAGGATATTATCTATCTAAATAAAATGTTGTCATTTTCAAACAGAATTAACTGTAATTTGTCAAATCATCGCAAATGACAAATGCTTTCTTTCATTCTTTTTCAGATGAGGAAACAAAGGACAGGCTCCTTCGAGGAGTCAAGAAAGAGGTAAGATGCCCGTCGAGCTCATTATTAGGACTATGAATTATCATGTTCTTGATGTGTAAAAGTGATACTGATAAGTGATAGGCTTATTCCGTGAAATGATAGATCCCTTGCTATGGATTTGACCCAAGAGCTTTAACAACGTTAGCCTAGGCCTAGCATATGTGTCGACATGGAAACCCCTCCCCAAAGAAATCAGGTTATAATCCGCAAATCATTGGACTACATACGATGTAGGCCTAGAGAGTGCACAATGGACCTCCGGTTATAGGCTTAGGCTAACGTCAGTAAAACTCACCTAGCCTATCTAATGTATTTGCCAACAGCTTGATTTTTTCTACCTTTACTGCTTAATTGCAGGATACCCGACAACTGTTAGATCTCACAGCATATGACCAAATTTCCCTATAGTAAACAATGTGTTGTCATTCTCAAAAAGCCCTGTGTGTGTGAGTTGCGGGGGTATTCTGCAATTGCTCCTAATTTACCATTTCTGAAGTTAGACTGAACCATGACCCCACATGTTGTGGACCAATTTAGTCCAATTCCTGTAATGCAGACATACATTCTGAATACAGGACTCACAAGAACAACATTACAAGTAGGCCTACCTACCTACTGTACCCAAAACAACAATAAATAAACAAGCAAAAAAAAGGTAGACGGAGAAGAAAAAAAGCACGGGCATTAACCAAACATATCCCATACCTTAGATAACTGAAGATATATATGCCAGCAGCTGTTTTTTTTTTAATGCTTAACCTTTTTTGTGTCCAGCCAACCAACCACTCTTGGTCACAATATGGGCAACTGGTGCATGATCTATAGTTCTGTAAATTAACATGATTAAAGATAACAGTATGTAGAATCCCTCTTCAGAAGGTTATACTGAAGTGACCGCAAGTTTCACCCAAGACCCTGTGAACTCCAAGTTCCTCTTTCCACAAAAAGTGGTCCATGTCCCTGGAAACTTGCATTTCACCCCTGGAACCATATACAGTGTGTAGTCCTACAGTATATATGGTATATATGTCAGTTGAACATACTGTGCATACATACTTTTAATCCACTTGGGTACTATTACCTCGATTTATAATCAAGATATGCAACATTTCAGGTCCGTCCTCATTGAATGGTCAGGGTAGAGGCCTAGGCATAGACTGCTCAATAAGCATCTACAGTACTTTTCTACCCAGGTGTGTTCTCATCTGTAGTGGTTCAAGTGGTGAAAGTGAATATTTCGACAGGATCAAACTACTGTATACACACTGTTGTTTACGTGTTACATGTAAAGTTCTCTAACCATATAGAGCAATTGAGATTTGAAAAAAAATGTAATCATACTATATGTTGGTCAAATTAGACACAACTAGAGCATATAATTTTATAGGGAGATAAATGTAATTGATTTTATTATCTCAATACATTACATGTATAGAGATGTTGTAACAGTAAGTGGGAATCTCTCCTCTCTAAAAAAAGTTTCAGCGTCTTCATAAAAAGTTCGTTTTCTCTGG
>JAIPMN010034270.1:0-14169 GCA_020650975.1 Apostichopus californicus
TTTATTCTTCAAACTTCATTGGAGAAATTCTCGGTTGCCAAGTTTACACCGTCATTTAATCCCCCCCCCCCCTTCTCAACCACCCACACACCGATATAATTCCATCATAAGGCAGCATGCTTCCTCGTGACACGCAGGACGCAATGTTCTTTGTTACGTAATACATGGAGCAGCTCTCATATTTCGAAGTTTTACACAAAAGAACTAGCGTACCTATATAAACACGTTGTATAAATGTCGTTAAGCGGCATCTGTAGTGACATCGTTTTTTGAGGCAAATTTCCTTTTTCATCATGTCTTATATCTGCAATCCAAAGTTTTCTTTTAGAATTGTTGTAATAATGAAAACATCTGAAGACTTCTGAGTCGTTTTTCTGTATCCTGTGGAATCATCTCACTGAGATATTAATAGATGAATTTCCCGTACGTTTTCACGGTAGGCCCCTTCGTTCAAGGTCAATGGACGACTATAACATTAGGTCCAAAATATTCCGATTCTGGTCCCTGTTTGCCACTCTTATCGCGACAACTCCTCGCAACGTATCTACGGTGTCTTCTAAACGACATCACTATAAACAACGTTTTACATCATCGATAAGCTCTATGTTGTCTTTCATAAGTCAGTTATTTATACTTTTCTACGATGAAAGTGAACTAAATCTCAGATAAAAATTCATCGATAACAGGCAAAAATCTTATAATTTTATTCTTCAAACTTCATTGGAGAAATTCTCGGTTGCCAAGTTTACACCGTCATTTAATCCCCCCCCCCCTTCTCAACCACCCACACACCGATATAATTCCATCATAAGGCAGCATGCTTCCTCGTGACACGCAGGACGCAATGTTCTTTGTTACGTAATACATGGAGCAGCTCTCATATTTCGAAGTTTTACACAAAAGAACTAGCGTACCTATATAAACACGTTGTATAAATGTCGTTAAGCGGCATCCGTAGTGACATCGTTTTTTGAGGCAAATTTCCTTTTTCATCATGTCTTATATCTGCAATCCAAAGTTTTCTTTTAGAATTGTTGTAATAATGAAAACATCTAAAGACTTTTGAGTCGCTTTTCTGTATCCTGTGGAATCATCTCACTGAGATATTAATAGATGAATTTCCCGTACGTTTTCACGGTAGGCCCCTTCGTTCAAGGTCAATGGACGACTATAACATTAGGTCCAAAATATTCCGATTCTGGTCCCCTTTTGCCACTCTTACCGCGACAACTCCTCGCAACGTATATACGGTGTCTTCTAAACGACATCACTATAAACAACGTTTTACATCATCGATAAGCTCTATGTTGTCTTTCATAAGTCAGTTATTTATACTTTTCTACGAAATAGGTGAACTAAATATCAGAAAGCAATCATCGAGAACAGGCCTTTATAACAAAACCTTAGAATTTTGTTCTTCAAACTTCATTGGAGAAATTCTCAGTTGCCCTGGTTACACCGTCATTTAACCCCCTTCTCAACCACCCACACACCGATACTATTCCATCATAAGGCAGCATACGTATCTACCGTGTCTTCTTAACGACATCATTTTTAGTTCAAATAACATGTACTTCCTATGCACGTACAGAAATACTATGTCACAATAACAACAACTATATATCATGTGTTTGCTAAACTGAAATGAAGTCTTTTACATTGCTACTGTTTAATGACATACTTGTTGCAGTCAGTCCATAATACTCGATATATAAAGTATGTACAGTTGCCTTTACTGACACTCGTCTTCACAGGCACATTGGAAATATGGGATAAATATATAGTGCAATATTAAATACTCGTCCTGGCGCTTATATTTATTTGCAGTCGTACTTTTAACCAATAAGAATTATCTTTGTAGACGGGGAGGGGGAGGAGGCGAAGCGCATAGGCGCCATCGTCAGTTAGGAGGAAAAATGTTCAGTTGGGAATTCTTTTTCAAAAGTCTAGACCTAAAGTATAGACCTAATTAAATACGTTCTTTATATTCTGTTTATGCCACAGAATTCACCATTTGACATTTTTAACTTTGTATGTTTCGCAGTTCAACAACCTCACATCAACACCCCTCGTAAAACTTTGTTTCCGAATAAAGCCTATCAGTAAAGTTTCTTGCCTCTTCCTAATGTTAGTTGTGGAAATTTAAAATCCAATTCCTCCCCCCCCCCACCTCATCTTTGAAAATCATGTGCACATCACTGCTTGCAACATAAGATAGAGACCACCCACCCAAATGGGAGAGGGGAAGAGGATGGGGAAAATGGGGGCGGGGAGTGAAATATGATGGGGTGAGCGTACAAATGCACATCTTAGGAATACTTACAAATAGTTCCCACCAGGATTAATATCTCTAACAAAGGGCCAGAAAAGCAAACCACAACATTAATAGCACTGTTTTTATTTACTTCCAACACCAGACTTCAGCAAATGCTATGTTCATTTTCATACAAAACTTTTGAAAATATTACAGAAATATTCACAAGCTAGGAAAAAAATAATTTAATTTTTCATTTTCAAAATTGACAAAAAAACAAGGAACTACTTTAATTCATGGCCTCATGAAAACTACTGAAATAGACTACAAATAAAAATTGATCAAATTCTCTTTCAAAGGATGCAACAGAGAGTTTCCAGTGATGCCCAAAACTCCATGGCAAGAAATCTCCCCATCCCCCCCCCCACAAGAAAAATATGTAACACCTAAATAGTACCGATAAATCAAATCAGGCCATAATTCATCCGGGACATAAATTCAACCAAAACTGAAAATAGCTGCCCTGTCTCCCAGTTTGATTCAGTACCTATACACATAACATGACAACAGTACAGTTTAGCTGCACAAAACTAGGGACCACATTCCTACACATCATTGTCTGACTCACATATGATTGTGTTAGGGATAGCTCTATAATGAAAGACCAAAGTGCTTTTTAAAGATAGAAAATTAGTTGGTTGATTCATGTTCAGAAAGAATATGAGGTATAACTAAATTAATGAACTATTGAAGGTGACCAACAAATAGCTGTAAATCAAAGAGGGCTATAGCATTTGCCAAAAAAAAGGAATAATAAGCAATCACCCAACTTGCTATTTCTATTCCTAATAATGGTCACAAAGCATCAGATGCTACAAACATGCTCTAAATATATTTTTCCCACCAATTATTGATTTTTGTCCCCTTTACTTTCATACTTATATAGAAATATTTATGTTTACATCTGATAGATGTAATCCTTCCAACTGATAATTCTGATACCAACCAAGCCATGCTTCTCTTTGCCTCGATGCATAGAATCCTTTTCCAGTAATAAATAGAGCATATTTCATTCAACTCTTCGACACAATAAAAAAACCATGAACCCCCCCTCCCTCCCAAGTAGTCTGCTACAGTGGGGATGCTTGTTGCTATTCTCCTATTCTCTTCTACTAAATAACTATGCCACCACAATATTCCTAACTTTGCTTAAAACATTAACTAGCAAAAAGTAGACAAAGACATACAAAATATACTATGATAATGCATTTGTTTTACAGCTGAAGAGGTTTTTGACTATCAATACAACTGAATACGTTTTTGAAGTATTAATTTTGATAGTCTATATAAAATATAAACAAACATGATGGGTGTATTTCACTTATCTATGCCACCTCTGAATGTTGTACTCAAATGTCAAGTGTATTTAAAGCCTAGTTGTATAAACAATATAAAAGGTTGAAAGCAAAAGAACAACAACAAAAAATGTTCAGTGTTTTCTTCGTTACTCATTACTTGGTAGTAATGATACTGAACAGATCAAGTGATCTCTCTCTTCAATAGATTTTTTTTTTTTTTAAATAAATTACAATCAACATTCTTACAAAATGCAGCATGCCATATTTCCTATTGTATAATCCACACTTTTGCAAGCCTTGCACCCCTCTCCCCAAAACACCCCTCCCCCCATCTCAAACAGGTACACAAGCCTAATGAGTTCTCCTCCACTGGTTTAATCTGTACCAAAGATATCAGATAGCAGATAATCTGTGTAGTGTCCATCAATCAATCCAGCTCCGTTATTCTCCACCTTCCAGCACGTGTGTTTCTTCATCTGCAGGCTGTGGTTTCTACTGCCCTCTTTGACGTGGACTTTGCGGTCCTTTATTATCAGGTCCGCCGTGCGACCGGGCTCGCTCTCCCTCGGTCTTAAGTCTGCCTTCACAGTTTTGAATTGACCTGTGTGGAAACGAGAAACAGATTTTAAGAAGAGTGAGAGTTTAATTGTTGTCGTAGTGACTGAAAACTCAGCTGTTTGCCACAGTGGCACATTATAGCTAGTAATGTAGGACATAACCACTTCCTTTATAAATATACACTATTGACTACATCAGAGGACTCAAATGCACAAATGAACTCACCAATTAAACCGTGAGCACCGTCCGACAATCCTTTGGAATGTTCCAGGAAGAACCCGAGGTAATCCGGTTTGAAAGCTCTGTTCTTCGGCGGTGTTTTGTGTCTCATCACCGTGAACGTTACGTTATGCTGCAGCGTGACTTGTGCAAACTTTCCGTTAATCTGCAGTTTCACGCCTTTATGCTTCAGCCGTATCTGCTTCCCCCAATGCATGACATGGTTGTTCATGACGGTAACGTTATCCGGAGTGAACAAGATTTCGAAGGGAAGTTTACGAGGTGAAAACCACCAGAGCATCGCCACCTCTCCGATGTAGGTTCGATCCCCAGTTCCGTCCAACGATGGCGCCCCGACGATCTTTCCGTTAACATACAACCCTAACGATGAAAATCAATAAAGTCCATGAAAATTTGATTCAGCTCTGCATTACGCTTCAGGTCGTTTAAGTTATGAATAAGTTACAAGTTTCAATAAAAGATATAGCAAAAGTCTGAGGTGTGTATAAACTTGATTATTGTGGGGAGGTATTTTGAAGACCGAAAATATGTTAAGCTACAAAACTGCTTCCAGGTAAGAAGGACTTTCCTGTACAAAAAAAAATTGCTTAATTTTCCTTTTTTGGGCCAAATTTATGGGAAATTTTCTCCCCAAGTTGATCTGTTCTAAAAGGCTGAGAGGGTTGGGGGCTGGCTGGGAATGAATTAAAAGTATGAGTTTACTCTGGCCGGGAATGAATTAAAAGTATGATTTTACTCTGGCCGGGAATGAATTAAAAGTATGATTTTACTGACAACTGATTGATTCCATAGCGTTCAAAGTTTGTGGATGGAGGCTTTAATGAGCCTGCATTTATTTTTATCAACATTATGAGCAGTACTCAGTAGTAGTGTGTCGTATCATAAATTAACGTACATTTTGATTAACTGCATATGCACAAGGAAGAAGTGAATAATTTCCTCTTAAAAGAGCGGAAATAAACTTTGGTAAAGAACAGGATTTTGTACCAGTGGCCTCAGGAGTGTAGGTCCTCTTTGCTCTACCAACTGGGACTACCCAACCCTAGGATGCTATTTAATAGCATGTAATATTCCATAGCATACAGTTTAATGATTAATTAATCAATTAATTAATGCTGATTTGTCAGAAGGTTAATTTACTGTTATCCTGAGTTTCTGTTACCTTCATTTTACAGAGTGGTTCATAAAAAATGAAAAAAATTAATGAATCAGAACAAATTAGTCAGTATCATGTCTGCTCAGAGGTTGCTAAACGACATGGAATTCTCTGATTTGGTTGTAAGATGGGGACATGGTCCATTTCTGTCAATCTTTGATGATGATTCAAACCAGTAATGTTTAATCCCTTGCAGACATGCCAAGTGCAATTAAATCCTTAAATCTGGTCTGCATCTGTCAATGTACACAACACTTAAGGTGTCGTCAACTGATATAAAGTTTAGTGATGTTTAAGTATCTTTGAAGTCAGTATTTTGTTATTCATTTGCCCGTTCTGCACCAGGACCACAATATTTGCTGGTGTCTGATTTTCCATATGTATACCAAACAAGACAGTCCCATGATTAACTCATTTCAAACAGAGCCCATTAAGCTATAGTTGAAGGTATGAATGTGGTCAACGGACTGCTAGGCGGGCAGGAATGTTGACACAGTATGCTCCCCAGAGGCTAGAAGACACAGTATGCTCCCCAGAGGCAAGAAGCAGCAATAAATTGTCCCACATAGTATCACACAGATATGAGACCCTTGAAGGCCATCAAAGAAGGTGTCGTAGGCCTGGAGGTAAAATACCTCAGGCCTGGAAATATTGTTGTAACAAATCAACTAAGGGTTGTCTAGTTAGTTTGCATATTTGGATTGGGCCAGATTTCACTTGTCACATTTGCTTAGGTATGATCACTAAGCATTTCTGCAACAATCTTATCATATTCAAAAAGGTCTCTTAGGAAATATCAGTGACCCAAAATGCACCTCGACTCAGCACTTATTTGCATATGAAAATCAAGGCAGAAGCTGCTACTGTCACAGTTCAACACAGTCGAGGTGTTTCTTCACCCATTTGCATCGTTCAAACTGATGTTAAAGCATATATCAATGACCCAGAATAAAGTGGGATTATTAACCAAGGTTTCGCCTCATTTGCATATAAGAATTGGGTAGAGAGTTGGTATTGTCAATGGTATTCGAACAGTGACTGTATGGCCATTTGGTGTTTCTCCACCAATCTGCCTTGCGCACAGTAACACTGAAGGTAATATAAAAAATATAAGTTGATGATGTGACCGCTTACCTCTCTTTGGGTCTTGAAGCAGACTTAGAATGGATCCTTCTTGGACACTGATGTCGAAGCAGACCCGTAGATCACTCTTAGGGAGGTAAACCAAGAAATGAGGATCGCCATCCACAGCAGCTACACAACAGGAAAGAAAGAAAAATAAACGTTGCATAATAGTGAATGAGCAAGAACTCATTGGAGGGGGGTGGAGGAATGGTTTAAGGAACTGTTTTGTGAGGAAGAAACCCTATTTCTTCATCTGGTGAGTGATATGCAAGTGATTTTGCAAATGTGGAGGTGGGAGGACAATGTCAGTGGGACTTTTGCATAGCACTAATGACAACTCCAGGAAATTACGAAAAATACAGCGCTGTAGCCATAGTATGTCTTCAGGGCATTGAGCCCCTCATCCTCCCCCCCCCCCCATCATCCATATTCTGATAGTCAAAACTGAACATGGTCCGTGTTGTTTACAGTACCCACTGGGCACCACTGCTATGTGTAGGCCATCACATATAAAAAGTCGATAACTTATATTCCACTAATGCGTTCACTCATGTTGATATTCTGAGACCTTAATTGTTTCTCACTTCACTTACATTCTGTATTCCTTGTTTCATCTACGTAGGTGAGTTCCAGAGCACCGGTTCCAAATTTCCGACGGAGAGTTTCCTGTGTGAGTGCAGCCAGTTCACCCTCCACGATACGCATCGCTACTTGCCTGTTGCCCACATTCTGGTTGGCCATTGGATCGTTGACGATGTACGCCGTGAATGGGTTGAAGAACCTACACAGGAAAATAACCAAAGGAGGTTAAAAAATAAAATTAAAAATAAACACAATTATATTTTGACAACATCACCTTAATGTCATGCCAGGACAGAAAAGTGCTACTATTGAGGACACTCTAATAACATAAATAATAATCCATCTCCAAGTCAATTACTTTAAAACACTAAGTAGCCTCATGTGCACATGAGAGTAGATGAATGGCTTGTAACTCATACACCTGTCCTCTGGTGGCTATCCAATTTACAGTTGCTCAGTTCAGGGGAAAAAACAAAAACATTTTAGATGGGAAAACAATGGATTTCTCCTGGCTGAAAACCCCCGCCTTACAGTGGCTGGACCCTGGGGATCTGACTCATGACCTCCCAGATGCTAGGTGTCCTTTATTCTGCTGCCACGGCCTTTACAGGGCAGAAAGGAATGCATGCTGCTCATTACCATGGTTGACAACCAATACACAAGAGGCAGTGACAATGCTCCTCATCATCACATCATCATCACCATCCAAAGACAGCTGATAACTCTTACAGCCACCTCAGCTCCTGGTGATTCCACAGGGTAACTAAGCAACTGACTTATCTGCTACTAAACTTACTGATGATCCAGAGAAAAGTCGATGATATCTTGATCCAGAAGTGAAGTATAGACAGGGTTATCCTCTCTTTGTTCTTTGGTTTGAAGGAAGCCCTGGATCATATGATAAGCCCAGATCTTTGCCAACAGATCGTCAGGAATATCAGGTGACAGCAACTCGACAGGCGTGCCCTGGAAAAGGATGAAAAACAAGACCGTAAATCGACCCGAGATGTTAAACCGCTTGCCCAGCTGGATGTTACTGCAAGCTTTTAAAGGAATATTCTAAGTTTATCTCACTGATCTCAAAGACATAAAAGTTTCCACACTGTTAGTTGAACCCTACTCGAAAAATGTTTTCCCTAACTCGAGAGATGGCTGATTAATTGGAACCTATTTTGACTGGCTATGCCTTCCTTTATTCTATGCATGGATATTCCATGAAATGGATCGCAGTAGTTGGTCTCGGCTTCTCTCGTGGTAGTTGTTCTTCGAAGCATCATCTTTCCTGATGATATATTTGTGTTGACTTACCGTTGAAATGTGTGATAAAATTGAAGAGTTTGCTTCAATGACAATGTTCTCTGTATTAATAATTTCATCAAAAGAAACTTACTCTTTTAGTAGAATATTTAGTATTTTCCTTTATGAATACAGGATTTACATATTGTAAAGAAACACAAACACATTTATAGATTAATTGCCATGGTAACGTCATTCTCTCTGCTGCTGTTGCCAAATTGCAGTATTTTTTTTATATTTTTTTTATTATTGTCATCTTTAAAGAGGGTAGTCCTGCTCAGTAGAGAAGCACCTCTTTCCAGAGGAGCCCTCAATTTTAATGATCGAATTCAGTGATCAGATATCCCTTTTATTGTGATTCCCAAAAACAAGATGGTAACTGACAGTGGAGGGGGGGGAGGGCAGGAAGAGAGGGAGGGAAGGGGAGATTTAATTTATTTTTATAATATTATTATACAATTTCTTCAAATCAGTAAATCCAGAAAATTCACACTTGTTTACAGCTCTACATACTTGTGACATTGCAATTACTAGTATCCTTCAATCCATGGCATGACCACGTACCCGTATACTTCCGGTGCTTGTCAGACGCAAGTTTTCGGTAGCCGTTTTCGAGTACACTGTCGATTCCAGTACACTCTCCCTGATACTCTCCAGGAGCTTGCCGACGACTACCAACTCGGATCCGTTGAAGTAGTTTGCAAACGATATTTCACTGAGCGACTGGGGCTCTATACCATCCGAATATCGGAACTCGATGTCGTAGAGAAGCGGAGATGCGACCTCCTCGTAGAAACCTTCAAGCAGAAGACTAGCATCGGCCGTGGCTGGGATCTTTCTGGCCACTCCGTGGTTCTGTTTGTTAAATCAAAGACAGGGATGTCACGTCTAGTAATGTCTTTGCAATTTAGGCCAAAACATGGCATGTTTCATGAATAAATGATACAATCACTAAAATTTGATGATTTAGCTCAACTTAACAGTCTAACTTCCAGTTAAAACAATGAACCGATGTATAGGAAGTCTTGTTGACCTGTACATTTCAAGGTATTTAGATCAACCACATTTTTTTGCTGAGCGGATTGACCAATAGACAGTTGTGATCATGGAACAACTGGATAAGGTGTATCAATGGGCTGTCGAAGGATGACTGTAGGTACAATATTTGATTTGAGATGTTGTTCATACACAATTACAAAAAAAACAATAGCTATCAGTCCAGGTTGTATTTCTATAACAATTTTAAGTTTTGAGGAATGACCCTTTAAACAGCTGAGGTTCATCAATTAAAGTGACTGGATTATCTAGTCCAACACATCTGAGACCATTTGGTCTGTTTCTCAGCTGCAACATGGAAACTCAATAGGAAAACAAAACACTCTTATGGCCTCAAAATGACATAATTAAAACCTAGTTCAAATTTGTCAGGGACAAATGGTATTGAAAGTCATCCAAGGATGTTCTGAAGTTAGAAGAACAACATGTTTTGGCTGGGCTATTAGTATTTACAACACAATGGATTAACGTTAACAGTTTGGCCTGCACTGAGCAACCCAAGGACGTCATCACCAATTGAGCCTTAAAGGATCATTCCAGAGAATTAGCATATTTTAAAGATAAATATCTCAAAAGCCATGATAGATTGAGGAACATTATTACTAGCACTCAAATATTTCCGTTTTTTACATGAACTATGACATATCAAAACTAAAATTCTGCCTAAGGTCATCATTTAACACCTGATTGCCATACGAAAGAGAATGCTTTCCATAGGGTTATACTTGGCCTTTGACAACATATCTAATATATAGTTAGGAAAATTCATAAGTTTGCCATGAAAATAACAGCATAACTTCTCAACCTTATATCAGTGTACTTTCTGTTTCTCCACAAACCCTTTTAAATCAGCTTTTGTAAAAGTCTTTAGTTGTTCACACTACTGGATTGCTATCCTACGGCAATGGTGATTATCTGGTAAAATTTCACCCTGTTCCTTGAGAAATCTTTCTCTCCCTCTCTCTGTCCATTAGAAATGTGGCATGGACCTGTCACATGCTATATATCAAACATATTATGGTTTCAGAACTTTTTTAAACTGGCTACTCTTTAGTTGTAGATGTGCTTCTTACAGGAATAATACTTCTGGTATCACATATTCAAATTGTCACATAAAATGACAACATTTCTAACCCCTTACTGAAACATTTGTATCACTTTGGTATTAATAGGCGAGAACCTAACTGGTATTAATGACAATGTTGTAGAAGACTTTAAAAATTGCAATGCAATTTGTAAACACTAAAATATCACGAGAAACTATGGCAAAGAGCTGTATTTTCCTAACTTCCTGGAGTTGTCATTAGTGCTACGCAAAGGTTCCACTGACATTGTCCTCTCATCAGCAAACCTGTTCCTTCTCTACTCAATGTCCAAATTCTCACCAATTCAGAAAAAACACAGACAGACAGACATTTTAAAGTTGCCATGGTAATTAACCATTGCCTCACCTGTAATGCTAATCTCGTCAAGAATGGAAAGTCGACATCTTCACCAAAGCCGAGAGCGAAGAGGGAGTAATCACCGTCGATAACTTCGCGGACGTTCCTCTCAATTTGAGCCTCGTCCTTTTCTCCGTAGGTGGGTTCCCCGTCGGTGAGTACGATCAGCATCGACACCACCTTCTCTTCGCCACGGTTTCTTTCTTCTTCTTGCCTCAGTTGGTTTACGCCGTCAATGATTGCCTTGTTTAGATTTGTGGCTGTTATAAAAACATCAAAAGAAATAAAAATATTAAAAAAACTTTCAAAAAAACTTTCAAAAGCTTTCTTCCCTTTGGTCCTTGAAAATACTACTGTAGTGAAGTGAAATTTTGTTGTTTGCACCCTTTGAATATTTATCTATGTGTTACGTAATAGGTTGTTGTAGCGTTAGTAGCATTTGCACGTGTGTTTGTCAGTTCTGTATACGTCGTTTTAATGGCAGCATCGTCCCTGCAGAGCTCCGGGGTTCGCCTCGTTATCCTTTTCGTAATTTGTTAATTTCATTTAATTGTAGTTTTAAGTGTTGCCCCTCTGGCTAGGTTGTACTTTACTATATAAAGTACATGTTAGGTTGTATATTTGGACCTTGGTCCTATGGGTATATAGCGTGCATTGTTTATTGTTAAGCACGTGTGTAGTATTGCGTATTATTATACTGTAGTGTTACAGTGCTGGTTAAGTTGGGTTTTAGTTTACAGAAAGTTATTGACAGTTAATTATTGTACCAGTATTTTAGTATTGTACTGCTCGCAGTGTAAAGAGCGTATTCGTATTTTGTATTTTGAACATAATTGTTACTGTTGTTACTAAAGAGTTGTCTCAGAGATTGTCCTTTAATCTTAGCCATTTTGGATAGCTATAGAGTGACAAGCCTCTTGAGAGTTTGTGGGTTCAGGAGGTGAAAATTCCTGCTGTCTAGGAACAGTACGGTGAAAAGGCCTATAATGTGTTGCAGCTGGCATGTGTTGCCCTGACCATTACGAAGGTGCCAAAAGTCCTCGCCTGTTGGCAAACATATTGTATTATTTATGCAGATTATTTCATAATGTTCATTTTACATTGTTCTTTATACACTTTATACATTTTTATACAGTATTGTACGAGTGCTACGTTGTATTAATATTACGTGGATTTAGTATTCATGGCACAGATAGAGTTCTGTTATTGGTATGTCATAGATTGAGCATAGGTTCTGTGCATATTACATAGTATTTCATAGGTTGAGTATAGGTTTTCCCCGAGTTAGGACAGTTTTAATTAGGTTAAAGAGTTAATTAAGCCATTTAAGTTCATCAAGCCATTTTATATTGTCATGTGTCATGACTTATTCTTCATTTGTATATTTTCATATTGTGTAGAGTTTGTAATAAAAGTCAGCCGTTGTTTCAACGCAAGAACACTCTTGCATCCTCATTTTTCACTTGTGAGTTCGAAGCGAAGGACCCTAAATCCGGTAATTTCCCCCGCCATCCGCGGTTCGCTTCACTACCACAAGATCAGACTACCCAATCAACTATGAATGTACACAGATATTATTTAGCTGGAACTATTGCACACATATGTGTAGAGCCATGCCCTTTTGGCATAGCTGGCCTGCCTTAGGATTTGGACACCGGAACTGGTCAAACCCTTCCGTTCAGATTAGGAGACCCGTCAGGGCTTGGGGTAGCTTTGAAGCCCATTGTTCTTAGACATTACAACACTTTCACTAGTTAACACAGCATATCGAAGATTTTCATTTACCTTTTACTACGTTTTTGTCTGCTTTTGCAGCAATAGAAGTTGTTTCTTTAATAGCTCTATGAGAGCTCGCTAGTCGGTGTCAGAGAACACGCTAGCAGATTAAATACATACATGGACTAGTACTAAAACCAACGGATACGTCAATTATTCTTGTCGTCATCGGCAGAGACTCGGAGCTCGCATATCACCCCACCCCCCAGGAATGTCACCACCGAGCATCCTTTCCCCCGGCTTTACATATGTCTCACATTTGGTGTGAAAGATGGTTATCCCTAGCTATTAAAATAATTCAAAGGTTTTCTTTATTTTCTTTTCCTTCTATGAAATCATCCATGGACCGTGCATTCCAACTTTCTCCAGTCACTGCAAAACACAAATTAAATTTGGTGCATATCAGTGTTAGGCTGCAAGCCTAGGTCAGCGGGCTTTAGCTAATTGGTACGTCCCTGCAGTTTGTGATGATACACTTATTGCGAGATTGTGGTGTACATCAGTGTTAGGCTATAGGCCTAGCTTAAATATTCAGTCATGTTGTCCTTATTCACTGCTAACTGTCTTGCTCCTTTTACACGCATTCAAGAATCTTGCAAACAGGGATACAATTTAGTGTCCATCATCAGCAATAGATTGCGAAGCCTATAGAGTTTCTAAAGTAGAACCAACTACCTATATCTACTGCTTCTTTCACATACCTTCTTGTTCTACCAAATCATCTACAAATCGCTTAGCTGTGATAATGTTGGCTCGGGATGCCTCCACCATCTTGTATCGATCCAAGAACTCTACTTGACTGTGGAAGGGTAAGATGTTAAATTTATCGTTGGGCCTCATGTCATCTAAGATGGTCTTCAAGGCATCCTTAACTTGCTGCAACTTAGCCCCTGCCATTGAGTCGCTGATGTCGATGACAAAGACAACATTTTTCCTGAGGACAGCGAGACCACTCGGAGAGAAATGCTGGACGAAATAGTTGTTCTTGATCTACGAAGAAAGTAACAAGTTTTGGATGGATAATGAAAAACAATAAAGGAAACTTTTTGTTGCTCTTTTAAGACAAAACATAATATAAAATAGTAATATTAATCAATATTCTTTGGTTACCTGCAATGTCATAGCAATTTTTGCTAAAGAGTCTCCCCCCATTCATCCCCCCCCCCATCCATCTGCAAAAACTCAGATCCACAATAAAACAGCAGTGATTAGACAAATTTAATTTCAGCTGAAGATCAGTAAGGCCGCAGTATATGTAAGAAATACATTTCACACAACTGAAACAATCCTCTCCTTTTATTCTCGCTATGGCCCTTATAGGGTCAG
>JAIPMN010034275.1:0-11550 GCA_020650975.1 Apostichopus californicus
GGGGTACAAGGCAGCAGTCGGAATTTTCTGGCTCCAAAACCCATCCAGTTGGAATTTCAGCCACTACACCCCCCCCCCCCCAATCATCAGGCCTTAGCTACGTCCCTGCATTCAGTATGTTGATCCTTCTGTTTTCTTTATTCTAAATGACCGCATAATCATCACTTTTTAGGTGGGGGGGGGGGGCGCAGAGAACACAATTCGAACCTAGCGTAAACTGAAGTACAAAGTATTAAACAGTATAAAACAAGTGCACAGATAAGCCTAGGCTATAGTCAGTCCACCGTGGAGTTCCTCTGCATTAGTCGATGAGCTTTCAGACTAAATTTAGACCTATCCCTAATCTGATTTGGCTGTTCATGCTATTCATGGCATACAATTGGTTTGGGGTTAGCATAAGTTTGCATAAGTAGAGTACCAATCATTGCACTACGAACTGTATTTGAACTATTTAAGCCGCCTGAACTACTCAAGGCAGACATTGATCTTACTTGACTGCCAAGATTGTCATTTCTTGAACCAAACATAGCACACTAGTCTTGAGGTATATAACTGTTAACATCATTGTTAAAAACTATTTAACGACATTCTGAAGATATGTGAGCCAAATTAAATGTCGGATTACTTTTAATTTACATTCATTGCGTGTACTGTTCTAAAGAAACCTTCATGAACTCATGTCTGAATTTTCAGTAGTTTTATGGTATAAGTAAAATAAGAACCTTTGAAAGGAGTATTCTTCATTTCTCCGGAGGCAACACATGAAATAGTTCGCTAGAGGGTACAACGTAAGAAAGAGGGCAACGAAAGGCTCACATTTGTTCTTCTAAAATAGAAAGCACATCATGATGTTGAAGCAGGTCATGATGTTGAAGCAGGTCATGATGTTGAAGCAGGTCAGTCATCAGTAATTGTTAACCAAACTCATAAAAAAGTAATATAGCAAGGAATTTACATCAAAGTAGAAAGAACATCTGCAAGGAGCAGTTTTAGTATACCTCCTTTTCAACAGTTTGTATTTCTTAACTGGAAACCTATCCTTTTCTGTCTAGATTGCTGCAATAGATTTGGTGTATTCTATCATTAAAACAAATGACTATATATATATATACCTGATTGAAGCCTGATAGTGAAATTATTTTTTCCAGGATGGCATTTTAATTTGTCATCATGGGAAATATGAACTATTAATGTTGCAGAGTTATTATGAATGCAAAGTTTCTCCCAGTTGATTATCAAAAGGTTATAGAACAAACTGTCTGAAACTTATTAATACATGTAACATGTTTAAATTCTTAGTACGACAATTTTGGGTTTGAGGGCCTTTCGGCTACTTATTTTTCCCTTTAAGTTTAGAAGGCTATCGCTGGCGCTGTTTTATTTTGTTGTTTTCCTTCGTTTTTGCCTATTCACAGAATGCAGTCAAGTGTCATGGCAGAAACGATGCCACTAGTGCATTTCACATATTCATTTGCATGCTCTGGTATCTAAAGCAAACAACGCTTGCAATGTTCTTCTTGGATATTTGTATGATGTTTTAATGTCTTCATTTGTGTAGACAGCTCTCTGTGAATTCAAGTTAAGGTTTTTCATTTTAATTGTGTTTGAAACCAACAAGGAAATAAAGAGAAGTGAAAATAATAAAGACAAAACATGGTATTTTATTTTCAGTATTTAACAAGAAATTTTCTGTAAAAATCGGTATTATTTAGAGTGTTATTCACCCAAATGATGACGAATAAAGAAAGCATTGTATCCCTTATGCTGAATAGTGTTCGACGTGAGGGTCATATCACTTAAGGGTTCGTTCAATCCAAGCCCATTAAGCTGACAAAACTCCACGAATCTCGCACGACCATCTTCTATGTTAATCCTGTTTATTCTTAGCAGGCAATAATAGCTACGTTAAACTACAGTTAATATAAGAAAAAGAAAAAAAGGGAAGAGTCGATACCGGAAACCATCCATCCGTCAAAGTAAATTTTACATTTATATATATTTTGTTGATGTTTTTCTCACAAGGATTGTTACAAACGTGCCACGATTAAAACAATTGTAATAGAAAATGTAATATCAATACAGAGTATTGGAGTAATCTTTACTTCATGTTATTGTATACAACAACAGACGTGTTAAGAAACACGAACATTGGATCATATACGTCAAGTGTGGTGGCAACACTCTGTATCATTATATTATAAGCAAAGTTAGGCATTGGCGATATCAACATTTCCAAAGTAGGGGTGGAGTGGTGGCATCCCCTCCTCACGTTTAATCGGTGAAGCAATTTGTTTTAAATGTTTACATGAAATGAAAAACTGCGACAAAACTTTGATTCAATGTGACGAGGATCGTATTTTTTTCAAGAGAGATGTTAATCGTTTCGTATTGGCTTTTTTGTTCAACCGACTGCAGTAACTGTGTCGTGCATTATGATGCTGAGAAACAAACTATATTTCCGTTCTTTAGTAGTCAGTAAAACAGATATCCAATAGCCTTCATTATAACCAGCAGCAACACGCGTGTTTGAATAAATACTTGAAGTTGCAAATAGATTTCTGATAATACGATAGAATAATGAAAACTTAACCTGGGTTAAGTTAAGTATTTATCATAGATCTTGAAGTTCAATTTCTATGGTATTTATTATGTATCGTTTGATCAGTAATCTATTTGATACTTCAACAGACACTTCAGCAAAACAAAAGTAAATACAAAGGAAGCTGATAACAATAGACAACAAGTTCAAAGTAAGAATCAGAAGGGCATTAATCACATAGTGAACAATGTTCAATTTGATCTGACAGTTACAAAAAGAAACGACTCCGAAACGAAAGGACAAATATATCTGGTGAAGTTAGCCGCGACCTTTCTGGAATTTACTTGTAATCTACATATACAACTGAATTATTTGTAATCTGCATATACCAGTGGTTTGTTATGATGTCCGTTTTGGAATTACTGACATGTTGTTCCGTAGTGAGTAAAACAGGCCTAGCACACTTAGTAGCTACAATATTTAAGTATGGTATAGGGCGCCGTTTTATGTCCCATGCATGTTCAGTGCTGGAATACAAATGATAATATAGGCCGTTGTATGCACTAATTGGACAGTTGGGCAACAATTTTGTTGGCTGATAGTTTATATGGTTAGTATGATACAGCACCTTCAAATATCTACTAGAATTCATTATGAAAACCCAAGTTAAAAACCCCAGGTTAAGTACTTATTATCTATCGTTTTATCAGTAACTTCAATAAACGCTTCAGCAAAACGAAAGTAAAGACAAAAGAAGCTGATAGCGATAGACAATGAGATCAAAGTTAGAATCAGAAGGTAAATGTAATGTAAATAAATCACTTAACAATGCGCCATAAATCCAGTGCCGAAGGCTTGTTCAAAGGCGCAGTCGAGGGCTTAAAAATGAAAATATCTATAAAACATAAATGTCTTCAGTTGGGATTTGAAACATTTAAATGATGTGGCTTTCCTGATGTTAAGTGGGATGTTGTTCAACAATGTAGGGGCAGCGATTACGAAAGCCTTAGAACCACATGAAGAAAGTCTGGCCTTTGGAACTTTAATAAGTGCCTGATCTAGGAGACCTCAAGTCACGGAATGGTTGAGAAGGGCTCAATAGGTTCTTCAGGTAATCGGGGGCCATTCCATTCAAACACTTGTAGGTGAGAAGCAGCAGCTTAAATTCAATGGGGCAGATATTGGCAGCCAATGTAGGTCTTCAAGCACTGGTTATATATGACTTAGATTTTGTCACTTTTCGTGCGACGTTGTTATGAATCCGTTGCAGTCTATTCATTTGTGCATTTGTAATTCCACAGAGCAAAGAATTACAGAAGTCAAGTCAAGATGTTATCAGGGAGTGCACCAACTGTTCAGTGGCTTGTCTAGTCAGATATCTTCTAATCTTCCTGATGTTGCGCAAAATGAAAATAAGTTGATTTACAGTTGTGTTTTATGTGTTCATCCATATTGAGTTCAGAATTAATTCTTACTCCAAGATTGCAGACTGATGTTTTATCGACAATATTTATGTTGCATTGACTGATGCTTAGTTACATGCAGTTTTGCTACTTGTTGTTTTCTGCCACAAATCAGCACTTCAGTTTTATCAGTGTATAGTTTTTGGTGATTGTGGGTCATCCATGACTGAAAGGACATTAATCATAGTGAACAATTTTCATTTGGATCTGACACTTACAAATTGAAACGACTCCGAAAATACGAAAGTAAAAATATATATAGTAAAGTTAGCCGCGACATTTTTGTTCAAGAATCCAAGACATTGTAGGATATATGTTCAATCCTTTCGCTGAACTGTTTCATTGTAGATTCTTAATTATATTATACGACTGGTAGGTAGATGGAGATGTACACATTCTTATAGGCTCTAGGTCATCGCACGCTGGCAGTCATCGCATGTTTTGTTTGACATATTTCTAAATTGGATATAGCGTCGATCCATTTAGGACTGGCGTTTGGCGCCAAAGTTACAGAGTCGAACCATACATATAAAGTGACCGGGTAGTATGCAGTCTTCAAGTTATAGAGAATGTATATATGATTTTAAAATATCTTGTAAACGTATATTAAGTTTCTTCTTACTTCGGTGTCTTTTGTTTTCCTGCTTGTAATTTGACAGCCATCAACGGTTAGATGTTTCTGAGTACTTTTTCTTCCTACATCGATACAATGAACCCACCAAAACCAAACATGAGTTACCACAGTATTACAAGAAGGCGTCGTGACTGGTAATTCATCAATATGCGTAGATTTAACAGGGATTTGTGATGCTGAACTAATCCAACACTTTGGACGCTTTAATGAACTGATTAGGAGAGATATTGAGGTATCCCTACCGGAGAATACTAAGATAGCTATGCCAATTATACATGAACATGATGTAAGGAAGTTTGTCAGGCAGGTAAAAAAGGGAGTATCCTCAGGTTATGACATAATCCCATGGTGGGTTTTTAAGTATTATTCAAATGAACTGTCAGGTATTTTTACTGAAATATTTACTAAAAGTATTGATCAGAGTATAATTCCCTCCTTATGGAAGCACACAATAACTGCACCCATACTCCACTTCTGTACATAACTACAGACCGATTAATCTAGATAGTATTGGATTTAATTGCATGCTAAATGCATTGTTACCATTTATTACCATAGCTATTAACCTACATGGAGATAATTGCCAGTTCGCGTATGAAAAGGGAGTATCATGTACGGATGCTATTATTAACACTTGTTAATGATATAGTCACAGGTTTAAATTATAAAGATACCCCAGTGTCCAAAGTTTTAATTCTCGACTTTTCAAGTGCTTTTAACACTGGTTTACCCAATTATTTAATACATCATCTTTTGAAGTTTGGAATTGAACCATGGTTAACTCATTGGCTTGCCATCAAGGGTGGTCCAGACAAATTAGAATATAGAAAGGGGTTTCAGATAATTCAGATATTAAAATTGGTGTTCCACAGGGAAGTCCACTATCGGCGTTACTTTTTATAATGTATACTGACGAAATAAAGTCAAAATCAAATTGTTCTGTAATCAAGTATATGCCGATGATACTTCCACATCATGCAAAATTTCGAAGCTTTCACAAGAGAGAGATCTTAGTATGTATAAATCGTTTGTATATAATTTTACTGGTGTGTTTAATCAGAAGAACCTTTTTTCAATCCCAAGAAATCAAAAGAAATGGTTTTTGGGAACAAAAACATCAAGCATGAAGGTCTCATTAAAATAAAGTCAGAAAACTTAGTAATTGACGATTTGACGGTTGAACGTGTGTCTCAAACTATACCTTAATAATTGGTGTTCGCATTTATGACAAACTAACATTCACCAGTCATATTTCTAACATATTGCAATAGTTTACTACATTGTATCTACATGATCATATCTTGTCCGTTTTTCAGGTTTTTAGAGGTGAGGAAAAAAATATTTGTTACATGGATTCTGCCTCATTTAGTATACGCTGTCCCTTTTTGGTACCATTTCTTATTAAGTCGTGATAAAAAAGAATGAGAGCTTTCTTAAAGTATTGTGCTAAGGTTGGACTGTAAAAGCATTACTGATAAGGTTAAGGGTGCAGCTGAAAGTGAATTGATTAGAAGCACCAGGAATATTCATAAGGATAGTAAACACCCTCTTAATAAAGAACTCAACTCTCTTTGTCTTCAAAATAACTATAAGTTTCGAAATCGTGCAATAAAACCAAAATATAGGGGTTCAAATTTTTAAAAATTCATATTAATACTGAGCAAATATACTTTTATTCCAAATGGAATTTTAAATAATTTGATTTAAATGCATCCATTTTTATATTTGCTTATCATTCCCAGTTTAACTTAAATTTTCAAAACTTTTGATTGTGTTACTTAGCATTTAACTGTCTTTAATTTTATTGTAATATTTGTATCATAACTTTTTTTACTCTCCTATTTATAAATTGTATTTTATGCTATTTACACTGGAATAAAGGAAATTGAAAACTGAAAAAAAATCGCATCGTTGTTAACAAATACCACTGAGTGTAATGTACTCATATTTATGCGAGCGAAGTAACAACTATTAATGTAAATGTGAAAGCAAAAGAAAACGTTCATTTCTTACATTGTATGAATTTAACGAGGACTGTATACTCCTTTAATGTATAACAAAGGGTGCCCCTCTATTCGAAACTAGGTATTTTAAACGAGTCATTCTTCCTTGTTAAATATGTGAGAGACGAAGTCTTGCTAGCAAATATATTGAAAAAAAAAACATCTGTATTTGTGTAAGTTATGGACATCATTTACAAACAAAGGTATTTTGCTGTTTATGTGTAAGGCACAGTGATAAAATCACTCGCACGTCAACTAGCAATTAAGCAAAACGAAAGTACAGCTAATCATATAGCAAGATAGCAAATGGAAAAAATAAGCATGTTAGATAAGGCGATAGATAAACAACAACTATCAGTTTTAATCTACAATAGTAAAATCTGTAAAAGAAGTGCCTTGGTTCTGTAGCCTACAGATGTCTGTCAGTAGTGAACAATGCTGTACGCTCACATAACTTTTGTAAATGACCTTAAAGTTACAGAGTTAGTTTTGTCAACCAGATTTATGGTTATTTAGTATAGCTTAGGAAGTTTATTTTCGTTGAACGACTCGACGTGAATTACACCTTACTTGTAATAAAATGATACACGGTCAACTTTCCCTTTTGAGAGAAATGATACGGCATGAAAACTTAAAGTAGTTAATAGTTATATTAAATACTTAACCATACTTAATTTTCTTTTTACATTCTCGCTTTCACTGACGTTCGTTTCATGACAGTGTCATTGCTTCCTTTACAACGTTTATATTGCTTTAGATAACCGGAACAAATAATCTGCATTAGAGGATTTTAAAGTATAAAGAAAATAACAAAGATTTCTTTCGGTTATTATAAAGCAAATACACGTATAATTTGTTTGTAATAAATGTCGCTAAATCATCCAAGAGAAACAATACTACAGAAGATAAAATATAACTTTTACTATATATCTAAATCTTTTGAATATTTTCAATTTATACTTCATCAGGGATCAATCTATTGTCATTGAGTCGGATAGAAGACAGATAACCAGATGGTATTATACTGGTTCCATGTCATTGTTTGTTTTGAAGTTACTATCCACACTATATTGCATGCATGGGCAGTGGCGGCGCCAATCGAAGCGGCATGTGGAGCATTACCCCCATTCACGTAGTCGGTTTTTAAATTTTAACATTCCTAACATGTGCTTTTGGGCTTTAAAAGTTGCTACGGGAGGACAAGACAAGTCTCAAAATCTACCAGTTGAGCTTTGATATTACTTCCATTGAAATTATAAATGTAAGTATAGTTTCGCTTTCTGACGCTCCAAAATCGCTAAAAAGGCGAACAAGAACTATTTAAAATTGCAGCAGCTTTTGGGGCTATGTAAAAAAGATATATATCAGCGTTGGCTGTGGGAAGAGGGGTTGGCCTGTTTCCTAGTGCTCTTAATGGCCGTGTTGTACAGTTGATACAGGTGCTTCCAAAATGTTTTGCGATAAAATTGTGTGCTTTGTCCCAGCTTGTCCACTTATCACTTTCCTGTAATTTCTGGCGCCTCCACTGAGCATAGGCAAATATTCTCCTCTTATGTTGTCCGTAAGCTCACTGTGTTAAATATTCTCGCTTACTATTTATGAGGTTATGCGTTGATATATTGGTTTCAAATATCACTCATTCTTTCCACTCCTTCCCTACGAATGACGAATGAAGAAAGTATTGCCTATGCCAAAACATTAAATTCTGCTATAAAAGCAGAGATTTGACCTAATGTTTAAGCATATGTATCAGAACGTGATCATAACTTGGTCAAAGGTCGTGTTTGACATCATTTCATTTGATCTTTTTAAATATTTGTTTGAGATCGTCATACGTTATATACATGCATTAGTATTTCAGTTAGGTTAACAAAGACGTCCTTTTCTTTGAAAGTATAGCTAATAATACTAAAATAAATTCATGGCTTAAGCAAAAATGGTCCTAATTGCTGTGGAAGAAACATGATTTCACATGACACGCAATTTCGTAATAATAATATGAATAAAGATTTTGTGGTTTGCATAAGTTCACGCCCCTCTTTGGAGAAATGTCCAAGACGTTTGTATCGGACAGATCCTCGGGCATGTAAAATACAGTGGACAAGCACATTCGTGGTATAGGAAGAAACGGACTCTGAGGCATGTACAGTTTGCACGCGAGAAAAAGAATATTACAAACGACTTGGCCAAGACTAGTGACAAACAGGTCACTGGTTTGACCCAGCTGTTTACAATTTTCCATTCAATTTTCGGTTGTTCATTTGCTTGTATAATTTAGCTTCTAATACTTATAAGCAGTATATTGGTTACGTTGTTGTTTTTTTCTATTCAAAAGGACCGTGAACTTATCTAGTTCTCTTGATGGTTTTGTAAATCAAATGACCTAGAAATGGCAGATTTCTCTGAAATTAATGCTGTTGATGAAAAATGACGACCACTTTTGCCAGAAAAGTGAGGGTGAAATCTTTAAGACTCATCGTCAAGGGAATAAAAATATGAAGTTTAAATCCTAGATAACTTGATTTCTATAGAAGCTGGTGGTTTACATCAATTCGATGTTCCTCTCTTTTACCGTCTGTTTCATTTTTTATTTTGTATATTTCACTATTTTAGTCATCCTCGACAGACATGTGGTCGCGTAGTCCTGATTACGACTGTAATTCATTTTTATAAATACAGGCACGAGTGCGATTACAAAGTCATCTGTAATCTTGAAGGTATGTAATCAAATACGATAACGATTTCAATTGTAAGTTGAGGAATATTTATATTTGGTAAAAATAAACAGGGGTGGGGCGCAACTCAGTCTGTAAATAGTGGCGTAGAAAGGAGTAGTACAGAATAAGAATGGGCTCCTCAAAGACATGACTAGAGCTTGGGTGAGAATTTTTAAGATTTACCATCCCTAGACGCCCGCGTGTGGAACTTTCCCTGTTGAGGGTTTGTTTTGAATTTCAGCAATAGGAAGGAATCTTCTTTTAGTTGGCCGGCTTCGGTGGCCGGGTGTTCACTTATTTCTTTAATCCTGGAGCGTATTTTCCTAATAGATTTCGTTTAATAGAGCTGTATAATTTAATAAGTTAATATACTCTCACCAATAGACTTCCCGACAAGAACCCAGATTATGATTGTATATGGTACTAATCTATTAACTCTCCTACAAGACACTGACGCTAGATATTGTATACTAACCTAGCGATGACTTTTCTACAAGACCCTGATGTTAGATAGTGTATACTAATCTATTGACTTCCCTATAAGACCCTAATGCAAGATGTTGACAAATAATTCACCGTTAAGTTATTTTACAAAACAATTCTCTTACAAACGGGAAGTTTTGCTTCTTAACGTCAGTCGCCAAGTCATCATTAATGATGGTAGTCATTGATCAGTGTTTATAGTATTGTTCGGATTTCCACTGACGGTCAATACATCGCAACAATTGTACAATATTACAAATTATACATTTTGGTTCAGTCATCATAAGGAAACTAGCAACAGGAACAGCTTTTTGTCCTGCAAATTCAGAATATATATCTGTGTCTATAGGTGCTTTTACAACCATTTCAAAGTATTTTCTGGTGGCTAAAATTGATTGCTGAACAAAATTGCTGAAGGATTTCTGAATCTAACTGTAACCACATCCTCGTAGCATTCTGCATTGCAAAGATATTAATTTTTATATTTTAATGATATTTGATAAATGCATCTGCAGAACTTCAGTTGAAAATGTCTTTTCTTAATCATTCATACACAAGCAATAAAATATTTCTACAAAAAAAGATATATTTTGATGATTTCTATGTACAGAGAACTTTAACAGCTATGCAAAAATTACAAATGCATCAGGTTTCAAAGATAAATCAACAAAAAGTTTATAATAGCAGAAGTAAAAGCTTCCAAAGAGCATTTGCCCATATGACGTCACAGACCCCCGACGGTGATTTAACTTCCTGGAATAGTTGAAGGTTCAGCAACTCAAAATAGGTTACATTCAATCAACCATATCTCCAGGTTGTAGCAGTGTTCATAGTTAATGTTGGAACATTATACATTAACAGGGTTCTTGAATTTCATGGTCTTGTTACTCAACCTTTTACGTGAATGGGGTCCCTTCTTGATGTCTTGATGTTTTGTTTCAGTATATTTTTGAAAATGATTATACTATATAGCATTATACTTCAGCTCCCATAAGATCACAAAATTAAAGTACTTTTAGAAAAGGTTTCTTTTTTTGCAATAACACACAATAGTATGTACGTAATTATACTCCATTCAGTATTACAATCATATTTGTTTTTTTCAAGAGCAGAGACGCCTGAACGCGAAAAGGCTATCCTCTAAGGCCATCACATTATTATAGATACATTGACGATATATTTTTTTGTCTGGCCACATGGTGAAAAATCTCTTAAGTCTTTCTTTGATCATGTTAATTCTTTTCATGACAGCATTAAAGATTCTAAACACCAAAAATCATTTCTAGATGTTCTGGTCAAGTTGGATGGCAATTCCTTAACCACTTCGGTCTATTATACGCCCACTGATATTCATATGTTATAACACTTTAATAGTTTTCACCCACATAATCTCAAGAGTTCTATTGTTTACAGCCAATGCCTTAGACTTAAACGCATTTGCTCCCATCCACGTAATTTTAAACACCAGGTATCCACTTTAACTGGTTTTTTCTTGAACGTCGGATACCCCCTTCACGTAATAAGGGTATTTCCAGGACCGACAAGTTGAGCCGTGAGGACTTATTAAAATACAAGTCTAAAAGTCCTGACCACGCATTCCATTTGTTACCAGTTACAATCCCCTCATCAAATCCTCGATGAGCTCTATCAAACAGGAATTTGCTGTATTCCAAGACGATCAGCCTGTAGAAGGTACCCCCCCCCCCCCATG
>JAIPMN010034281.1:0-15238 GCA_020650975.1 Apostichopus californicus
TGGTTACCTGGAAGTGAAGGTTTCTATCGTGATGACGTAACTTTTCCGACCAATCATGAGCGCCTATTTACACGCAATTGCAAACCTGTTTGGGAAAAAAAAATTCGCGCCCGGGGCACGTGCCCCCCCCCCCTAGATACGCCACTGTTGAAGACTGCAAATGTTTACGGAACTGAATGAATTTTGACAGAGTAATGGAATTAAACAACAGCTTTCGTCACTTGCAAGCAACGGAAAGTTAACTATTCAGATGGCCGCACGCGGTTTGGGGCGAGTCTTCAAGGCCTTTCATTAATTAAGAAGAATAGTTCATTTTTGACAACAACATTATATTTGCAGATAACATCATATTGAACAATAGAATCAGAAAACAACGACAACAGCTTTACATTTGAAAACGAACAGTACTCTCTCCCTTTGGCGCGCCTTACTATCGAGGAAAAACTTTGGGATTCCCCATTATTTCGCAATGCTATATCTATGCAACCATAGTTCAATTTCTATGTATGCAACCGAATCGTAAGTCTAGTCAATAGGAAAACTAACCCTCTTTGTTTTTACTTGCAAGTAGGCCCTATTGCTGTCACTGACGTCTGTTCTCTAATTCATTTAATAGGTACGAAAGTAAGCAATTCAAAGATGAAGTGTTGTGAAGCCTTAACAGCTAAATTACACATATGAAAATGATATTTTTATACTAAAAGCGAATGTGCCTTTGCTAGGCTAGGTCTAACTTAGGCTACACACTTCTATCCGACTCCTAAGGACAGGCTTAGTAATAGTAGCATATTGCTTGAGTAGGCCTAGCCTATGGAGCTGTATGGTAAAGGACACATAATGTGTTGTCAATGTCCAAATGTAGTGTTACCAGTTCATCCTTGTGTCAATTGGTATAAAGCACACATAAAACAGAAATTCTTTTACAATTTTTAGTTCACCTATTTGTTTGAATTGAAACTTCTACGGTCCAGAAAATGAGCTAGGCTACATTTTAATGGGATTTTAGCATCGATAGCCTAAACAACCAACCGAAAATCTGCTTTAAATATGAAATGAAAGGGTAGTTTTAGGAATATTTTCAGCTGGCCTTTTGCATAGCATAGTGAAGTTATGGTATTTATTACTAAATGGTCCCAGTTTTGTTCAGGTCCTAATTTCGTTTACCTTGTATGATCAGGCAACATATACCTGTTCTGTTCACTGCAAATCATACAAGGTTGGGTGCACATTGTCGAAAAACCTTTCAGAAATGGTAAAGCCCTTCAAACATAGATGATAAGATCTTTCTTAAGCAGAATGTATTAATTTCAATGGCCTACCAAACTATCATCAAAGCCATCTCCATGGTTTCCTTCTCTCTGAATGCAGTTTGTTCATGTTTGGATCTCAAAACAAAAATAGTTCACAGGGTGAAGGAAATCGGGACCAACTTGCTAGACAAGACACAAATTATTAGGTTGTTATTAAGGTGTACTTTTAATAGTTCAATTGGTGCATTCTGCATGAGAAAATGTTTCCTGACAGTACTACATTACGATAATACGTACAAAATGACCATATTTATGATCAAAGCATGATCTTGCTCACAATTCATGCTAAAGTGGACATATTTGGAAACCCTCCATCTTACCATTCTTCTCCTTTTGATAATACTGAGCTTTCATTATTGTCAATTCCAATATTGCCAGGACCAGATTTGTATAGTGAGCCATGAAAATAATGTGGACAAAAGGTGGACCTTGTTTCCGATTTGAGCAATGTTCAAAGTTGATGACTTCTTTTTGTTTTAAATATCAAATTATACTAACTTCTTATAATCTTAACCGTTCTAAAGTGGCGTTTGAAGCATCAAACTGAAAACAACTTCGAATGATACTCTAAAAAAGATTAAGTATATATCTTAGGACGATTTCTCAATGTTGAGTGTGTAGGGACCAAGTCTGCAAGTAAAGAGAACATAAATGCACACTGAATTAAGGCTTGTGTAACTCTGTGTGTTCTATCCATACATATATATATGGTACAATTATTAGATACTTGTAATCTGACATAGGTCACACAGTAACCTGGTGAGCATAGGGCATGATCAGAAAGAAGACAAGTTACCACACCCAGTAAGTCAGTACAGTACTGTACTGTACAGTAAAGGAACTATGCCATAACCCTTGCACACATACAATACTAGTTAAACATGGTGTAAGGAGGTTCTTCCATAATACCACACAGAACCACCATTGGAACTTTAAGCCTACAAAACCGTGCAACAAAAACATGGAATCTTCTAACAAACGCTTTAAAAAGTAAAAAGTCAGTCACATCCTTTAAGAAGTGGTTTTGTAAGGAAATAATAACTAGTTACTGACTACTACCAAATTATACTCGTATATATAATTACTACATGATATGTAATGTATATGTGTATTTATATTTTTTCTTTTCTTGCTTCAGGGAGTCTTCCACACTGTTAAGCTTTTAAGCTTTATCGAAGACTTCCCTCCACTTTGTACTTTTGTGGAAAAACAAACAAATAAATAAATAACATGTGACTACAAGATTTATGCGATGTACACGTAACACACTTAAGAAGGGTAAGTTAGGTGCGTAAGGCATAGAGGAGACCCTATAAAGGATTACTACAAGGATTGTTTCCTACAAGTGGGTGGCCAAATTTCCTTGGAAGGGGATTAATGGTGCTTGACTTGCTCAAGCTGATATGTCTAATGAAAACCCTAAACAGCTTACTACCAATGTTCATTTCACATTTTTCCGAACTTATATTTAATAGGCTTAGAGTATTCAGCTGTATAAGGGGAAAAAAAAAAAATAAGGAAAAGATCTAATGGTCTGTGTTGAACTTCATATCAAACTTACTGTGCCTAATGTTATCCATTAAAAAGTAACATATTTTTCCTCAAGGAGCTTTTTGAATTTATATATTTTTAGTATAAATATTCAACAGGTTTGCTAAAATGACAAAAAATTCTACAAATTCTTCAAAAATTCTACCTAAAGTCATCATTCACAAAAAGAAAACGGATTTAACCAAACCAGTGGTTCAGCTATCTATGATTGTCCATGTGTAAATTTTTGTCAGAAATTGAAATCACCAGAGGAATGTTTTTATTTAATTCTAGACCTTTTTTTTTTTGCAGTTGCTAAGGAAAACATCAAGATGGCTGAAAAATTCTCAGACGCTGTTATAACGGCTGTATTGACTATTCATAATGATTTTAAAAAACCAAGAAATACTGCAAAATTTGAGGATATGTTAGAGGTTTTCAAAAACAGAGATGACCTTAATGCAAGAGAAGCAGATGAAATTGAAGACTTCCATGGACTTTTTAATACTCTAAAAGAGAAGGACAAAATTCGTCCTGGGAAAATGGAACCATTATTAAAGGTGCTAGGAGATATTGAGAGACGTGATCTCCAAAGACTACTGCAAGATGCCTGCGATGGAATTGTTCGGGAAGAATATGAGTCTGAGAAACCACAGACTAAGAAACCACAGACTGCAAGGGGTAAGTCTTGTAAACAATTTCACTGAAAGTTTTTAAGGGTTGGCTAAATACTTTTCTCCACACTCCACAGACAGGTAAGAACCATATATCCTGGTGGCATTGTGTTTTGTTGCATAGATTTGAATTATCATATAGCGAATGAACTGGTAAATGTGGAGTGAGTTCCAACATTTTCAAATTTAATTTTTGTTTTGGTACAAATGTATGAAATATGAATAGTTATAATTTCTAGGGTTATGTAAAAATGTGACAAATTATAATGACCAAACTGGCCATTTCACTGCATTTCAAAAAGGGAATCTGTTAGTTACTACACATGTCATTTATATGAAATGTGAACTAGTAGTGTAAGAAATCCAAGAAAAACAATCCGACAGGGTTCGCAAGTTGCTTCCAACGCGAAAAAAAAACCTCAGAAAATAGACATGGTTTTTCCGGATAGAAGAAACAGGTTTGTTCCAGTTTTCTTCCACTAAAATTGGAAGAAACTCAAATAAGTTGGAAGTTACTGTTTAAGGTTTACCACATTTATTCTGGGTACTGACTGATAAATGTTAATTCTAAGAACTAACCAGAACTGAGCGATAGGGTAACTTAGAGCACAGATACAACTGTAGATTAAATCAGCTAATGAACCACAATAAATCTTGGAGCATATATTAAGCTACTGGCCACAAATTCCTGCTTAATAGTGCCAGGAGATAATCTTCTTTCTAAACAAACATGGATCTTTCAATGCATTTAATTTTGGTATGACCTGGATTAATTCACTACAGCTGGTCCAGTCCTGTGTAGCTGTAGGTCCTGCACTTGGACCCTACGTAATTACAAACATTCGTATTCACATATTTAAGAGTTATGATTGTGGAGGGGAATTAGGGAAGGCAATGAATTGGGGGGGGGGTGGGGGGGGACAAAGCAACCTTGTGTAAATGAACTTTTAAAGTTGTATCTCGGTATAGTTTGCAAGAACTATTAGTATCATGTTTAAATGTTCAAATTTTTTAGAGGAACAAGAAATGTGTTGTCCATCTTTGTATGTCAAAAACCATATTTTGTTCCTCTCTAGAATTCATACCACAAGTACTGTACATTGTCACATTTTGATGAAAACTGACAATAGGTCTTTTAAACAGCCTTTGAACATAAGGGGAGGGAAGCAAGAACTTGCAGATTAAAAGGGTTTTCAAAGGTGTTGTATGAGAGCAGAGAGAGTTGACCTACTGTATAGTGTAAAAACTTAAAGATAATTGTTGCAGAGATGGACTTTAAAGAGACATTTACTTTTAATTGTAACATTGTATTAGAGATAGACTTTGAAGAAAGGTTTCCTTAAATTTTCATTATGCCTATATGTTTATGCATTGTTTCCATATACATAAGTAGTTTCATCTAGTTTCTTCCATTCTTCCGGAAGAAACCGAACCCAGCAGTCCAAATATGCCTTGTTTCAAGTACAGTCCAGCTACAGATATTAAAAAGAAAAGCTGCATATCCTCAAACATTTTTAGACTTTATATAAAAGCGATTCCAAAACAGTTGGTTCTATGAGTCGATGCGGTTATATGGTAGACTATGGTCACTGAGCATAAGGTTATAAATTGTGTAATTATAAGGGAGAGCACTATGATGAAATGCTAAAAGGCTGGGGACTTCCCGTGTAAGAATTTCAGGTTCCAGGGCCTCACCAGATCATTACGATGTGTCTTTTGTATATGGCACTAGTTAATCTGGACCAGTGAGATAACTAGTAAATAGTAGTTGTGTGAGCTGGACTGGGGCTTCACTATATGGAATATCCCCTAGGGAACTAATAGATGTGGCGCTTTGTTGTGTCCCAGAAACGACCGTTTGAGTTGAACACACTTCTTCGGTTTGAGGGTGTGTGATAAGGTATTAGTGACCAGGGATTAACTGGTGTAGGTCTTGAGGAAAAGATGTAAACCTTCAAATTGTAACTCGGCGTATAACAAGACTTAAAGGAAGGTTGTTATTTCACTGACACATGGTTCCTTTAGCTTACACAGTATTCCTGACATTATTCAAGTCCAATTCTACATGAATTCACTACTACTACAGAAAGTACTTTGACAGTTCTTTTCATTGCTTGGTTTAGAATTCTTGTATTATGTCTTTGTATTCCACAGTAGTACCTGTGGGCCGTTCAACTGCTCCTAATCCTAACTTGCCACCCTCAGAAGTAATCATGGGAGAAGGTAAAGAGATCTGGCTGAACAAATATTGAAATATTGTCACCTTACTACGAAAGACAATCATATCTTTTAATTCTGCTCTCATAAGTCTTAGTAACTTAGAGCACAGATACAACTGTAGATTAAATCAGCTAATGAACCACAATAAATCTTGGAGCATATATTAAGCTACTGGCCACAAATTCCTGCTTAATAGTGCCAGGAGATAATCTTCTTTCTAAACAAACATGGATCTTTCAATGCATTTAATTTTGGTAATGCCTGGATTAATTCACTACAGCTGGTCCAGTCCTGTGTAGCTGTAGGTCCTGCACTTGGACCCTACGTAATTACAAACATTCATATTCACATATTTAAGAGTTATGATTGTGGAGGGGAATTAGGGAAGGCAATGAGTTGGGGGGGGTGGGGGTAGGGGGGGACAAAGCAACCTTATGTAAATGAACTTTTAAATTTGTATCTCGGTATAGTTTGCAAGAACTATTAGTATCATGTTTAAAATGTTCAAATTTTTTAGAGGAACAAGAAATGTGTTGTCCATCTTTGTATGTCAAAAACCATAATTTGTTCCTCTCTAGAATTCATACCACAAGTACTGTACACATTTTGATGAAAACTGACAATAGGTCTTTTAAACAGCCTTTGAACTTAAGGGGAGGGAAGCAAGAACCTGCAGATTAAAAGGGTTTTCAAAGGTGTTGTATGAGAGCAGAGAGAGTTGGCCTACTGTATAGTGTAAAAACTTAAAGATATTTGTTGCAGAGATGGACTTTAAAGAGACATTTACTTTTAATTGTAACATTGTATTAGAGATAGACTTTGAAGAAAGGTTTCCTTAAATTTTCATGATTCCTATTTGTTTATGCATTGTTTCCATATACATAAGTAGTTTCATCCAGTTTCTTCCATTCTTCCAAGAGAAACCGAACCCAGCAGTCCAAATATGCCTTGTTTCAAGTACAGTCCAGCGACAGATATTAAAAAGAAAAGCTGCATATCCCCAAACATTTTTAGACTTTACATAAAAGCGATTCCAAAACAGTTGGTTCTATGAGTCGATGCGGTTATCTGGTAGACTATGGTCACTGAGCATAAGGTTATAAATTGTGTAATTATAAGGGAGAGCACTATGATGAAATGCTTAAGGCTGGGGACTTCCCGTGTAAGAATTTCAGGTTCCAGGGCCTCACCAGATCATTACGATGTGTCTTTTGTATATGGCACTAGTTAATCTGGACCAGTGAGATAACTAGTAAATAGTAGTTGTGTGAGCTGGACTGGGGCTTCACTATATGGAATATCCCCTAGGGAACTAATAGATGTGGCGCACTGTTGTGTCCCAGAAACGACCGTTTGAGTTGAACACACTTCTTCGGTTTGAGGGTGTGTGATAAGGTATTAGTGACCAGGGATTAACTGGAGTAGGTCTTGAGGAAAAGATGTAAACCTTCAAATTGAAACTCGACGTATAACAAGACTTAAAACGAAGGTTGTTATTTCACTGACACATGGTTCCTTTAGCTTACACAGTATTCCTGACATTATTCAAGTCCAATTCTACATGAATTCACTACTACTACAGAAAGTACTTTGACAGTTCTTTTCATTGCTTGGTTTATAGTTCTTGTATTATGTCTTTGTATTCCACAGAAGTACCTGTGGGCCGTTCAACTGCTCCTTATCCTGTCATGCCACCCGCAGAAGAAATCATGGGAGAAGGTAAAGAGGCTGAACAAATATTAAAATATTGTCACCTTACTACAAAAGTCAATCATATCCTTTAATTCTGCTCTCATAAGTCTGTCTTGATCATTCTGTCTTGTGTTGTTGTGAATTATCCACATACCAGATAGAAGTTAGCAGCCAGTAACTGCACGTGTAAACAATTTACACACATTTCTTATCCATAGAGGGCAGAAATGCTAATTATAGGTGATAAATGTCATAATTTCAGTCAATATAGTACAGAATAAAAGGACCGCTAAAGTGGTGCTGCTATGAAATAACTTATTTACGTTTGAGCATGGCTGACCATTATTTGTTTTCTAGCATATTTTGGGCCAATAACTTTATCCCTTTACATGGACTATTTACTGACTGACCCCAAAATTGAATAAATCAAATTTTATTTCAACCTAAGCATAACTCTTCCTTGAAAACATTTTTTGTTGGGAGATTTATCGATATAGAAACTAAGAATTGTGACATCGTCAATAGCTACTTTTGTTTAGCTTTCACTATATAGTGTCTTCTACACACGTATGTATAGCTTTTTTAATGTTTTCCTGGTTAGAATCACTATGCAATAACATATGTATACTTTTGTCTCCTTAGATTTATCTCAATGCTTTTTCGTTGTGGTGGAATACGTCGGAAGAGACTGGAGATTTTTGGGTCGTCAGCTGAACATACGCCAATTTGACTTTGAACAAATCGTTGAGCAACATCCAAGAAATTTACGAGAACAGGTACGGCGTATATATGACATGCATTTCTTCCATACTATCAATAGAGTTTTTAAGTTTGGAAGAATAAATTTTGAATTTTCATTTTCCGAATGATACTTGACGTCAGTTATGCTTAATTCATATTCTTGTCCTCTGAAAAATGCTGCTACTGAATAATGCTGGGTAAACACTTTCCCTGAAGGTGTATTTTATGTTGACTCTTTAACTTTGATTTATTTTAAAATAAAATAAAACTGTTAGCAAACTGCTTATCCACTAGAGAGCCTGTGTGAGGGAATGTGTAAAAGTAAGTTGGCCTGACGTTTTGATCCTAGCAGGATCTTCTTCAAAGCTAAATGACAAGTAACAGTAAAAGAAGAGACAAAAACACGCACAGAATACAGACAGGTTAGTGAGCAGGGTGAACATAGATGTAAGAGGATTAGAAGACAAAGGATTGATAGAAGAAAGAAACCAACAGGGGGAAGAGGAGATATAGGAGATAAACAGTGGAGGGACAAAAGAGAGGATTAAGGGAAGGGGGTAGGGAATAAACTGGAGAAGGACAAAGACAGAAAGGTGTGGAGAAAAAAGGAGAGTGATGGGGGGGGGGGGACTTTGAATTATTTTGACAGAATCTTCACATTTTGACAAATATTTTTAGATGCCCCTCCAGCTTAACAAATAGTACTGTTACTGTTATGATGCAGGTCTGTCTACGTGAGGATGGAATAACCGAATGAAATGATTTTTGTTCTGCATCCAATTTTTTTTTTAAGGTCCAAACAATGTTGGAACTATGGAAAGATCGTTACCGAACAAAGGCGACCAAAGCATCCCTGGTGGCAGCTCTACGGAAATGCAGGATGAATCTCGCTGCAGACATGGCAGAAAAGACGAACACTACAGAGTGAAAAGAAGAGAAAGTATTAAAGTTATGAATTATGGATTTTATGATTCAAAATCAACCAATCGATGCCTACCCTTGTCAGCTAAGATGATCTCTTTTTAATGCTACTGGAATATGCAGGGTAGCTTCCAATAAATATCGAAGTTTGGGCATTTCATATCTAGTGAGCAAATTATAAATAAATGATTTTTCAAAATCGGCCGTGGATTTGGTTTTCACACAGGGAAGACGTACATTTCTAAAACACATTCGAACTAAACACCTGGGCTTTCGTGTTTACTTTGTTTATAACATTCGCTCCTTCCATTGCAAAAGGAACCAAAGATTTGGGAATTTTAGTACTATTTTATATAGCTACTATCAGTACTGAAAGCGAAGAACTAGACGAGGTGAAGAGGAGTTTGGCATCGACCTTGTTGATAGTGTTTAATACATAAATCCAACTTGTAAAAACTAATGTACCCTGACAAGTAAATCTGTATCAAGGCTCTAAAATCAGAACAACACCGTTGTGAAATAATTCTGTTAATCTGAGCGATTGCAAAAGGTTAAGTAATATGGAAGGATGTAGGGATGGTATTGAAAACAGATCACAATCATGGCAGCCAAGTTAATCAACGCCTTACGCTACAGCCGTCCCTGTAATTATTACCGAAAGATTTTTGAAAAAGTTAGTCCAAGAAAGTGTTTAAGATACCCCAGTACAGGTACAGGCTTGTAAAACCTTGCAAACCATCAGAGGTAGATTTGTGGGAAATTCATAGCTCTTGTGGTAATCCACTGTGCCCCCCCCCCCTCCAAAAAAAAAGGTTAACAAATAGCTGAGATGGATAATAAAAGCCCAAACGTTCACAGAAAACAGCATAGTGTCTTTGCCTGATGGGACACTTTTAGGAGCTGGAAAAGATTTCTGTGAAGCGTGTCTAAGTTAATTGAGTAATGGGGGCTCTACAGTGTCCCTAGGGGCTGTCATATCAGAGCTAACAGAGTGGTATATATATGATCTATTCTGTTTACTGATCTTGGAATCAAGTGACATGACTGGGTGAACGCAATCAGTAGCATGTGAACCCATCGGATGAACTTTGCATACGTAAGCGCTGGGTGATTGACTAGTTAAATGTCCTGTTTGATCGAACCAAAGAAAGTGTTGTAGGAGGCCACAAGTTAAGTAAAGATCTATTCTTCAATCATTACAAACGAAATTTGTATATATGGAATTCTTTAAACAACACATGGTACAATAATGACCTGCAATCATAGACCGCAATTTGCCAAGATTCGCGGAACTAGATGGGACCGATATGACAGCGCCCTCAGGTAATATTGGACGTGGCTAGAGAGCCCTATTGGCTTGATCAAAAGTGTAATGAAAATCTTATTTCATTTGATAGAGAAATTTTGATTAATTATGCAGAGTTGGACTTATGTTTATGTTAAACCCGGTCTGCAAACAATAATTGCTGATGATTTTGCAAAGTGAGCGCTGCATCGTACTCAAATATATAAACAAACTAAAATGAAGCCTTTATTTTAGAGCATTGGTGAAGCAGAAATAGAAAATGTGTCACATTTCAAGGGTACAGTAAATAAATAGCATCATTGAAAATGGGAATGTAAATGTTTTGAAATAAAATATATTACCATGGTGATGTCACCTACCACGCACCGTCAATTTGTGTCAAGGAGTATTAAGACAAAAATAAGCTAACTTCAAACTGGAGAAGCATATCTTAATTGAAAGAACAAGACATTAAGATGGACCTTTTTGCTTTCAAATATCATTGTTAAACATTTGTGACTCCACTGTAATACTTTTATAAATTTTGTTCATGTTCAATTCTTCACTAAAACCTCTTAATTATCACTGCAGTGCTGTTGAGCAAGGTCTCATGTGGATGTGGTATTTTTTAATGCAATTTGGGAAATAGGGTTTGGTTCCGTTCTTAAAATGGTTTTGAAACAAATTCATTCACTGTGGCTGCACTACAGTGATGATGAATGGTTGCCTTCGCCTCCTTATGATATGATTATTTGTTGTTTGTTTTTTATTCTCTCCTCTCTTATTTTTGCTGCTGAATGAAAATCAATGTATCATTTGAAAAATATTTACTTTGATCTAATGGCAGAAGTTTAGCAATGGCTTCAAAAGAAATTGCAATTCATGCTCTTTGATGAATGAATGAATTTGTGAGTACTTAATATATGTTACTCCAAAGAAGGTCAATAACAAAATAGAGATTGAAATCAAAACAAATCATGTTAATTCTGTCAAACATATAGGCTCACCATTTACGAATAACCATCTCTAGTATAGAAAGCTAATGTTCTTATAAATAGATAAAAGAAAATCATTAAAAATTCAAGCATGTGTATTAAAACTCAATGATGTCATAGTTAGACTTGTTCAAGTCTTCCTCTTTGTTTGGTAAGGTACATTAATACCTTGTCTGGCAGCTGTCATTTTGTCACTCAATGATGTCATAGTTAGACTTGTTCAAGTCTTCCTCTTCGATTGTTAAGGTACAGTAATACCTTGTCTGGCAGCTGTCATTTTGTCACTCAATGATGTCATAGTTAGACTTGTTCAAGTCTTCCTCTTGTTTGATAAGGTACATTAATACCTTGTCTGGGAGCTGTCATTTTGTAACTCAATGATGTCATAGTTAGACTTGTTCAAGTCTTCCTCTTTGATTGTTAAGGTACATTGATTCCTTGTCTGGGAGCTGTCTTTTTGTAACTCAATGATGTCATAGTTAGACTTGTTCAAGTCTTCCTCTTTGTTTGGTAAGGTACATTAATACCTTGTCTGGCAGCTGTCATTTTGTCACTCAATGATGTCATAGTTAGACTTGTTCAAGTCTTCCTCTTTGATTGTTAAGGTACATTAATACCTTGTCTGGCAGCTGTCATTTTGTCACTCAATGATGTCATAGTTAGACTTGTTCAAGTCTTCCTCTTTGTTTGATAAGGTACATTAATACCTTGTCTGGGAGCTGTCGTTTTGTAACTCTATGATGTCATAGTTAGACTTGTTCAAGTCTTCCTCTTTGATTGATAAGGTACATTGATACCTTGTCTGGGAGCTGTCATTTTGTAACTCAATGATGTCATAGTTAGACTTGTTCAAGTCTTCCTCTTTGATTGTTAAGGTACATTGATACCTTGTCTGGGAGCTGTCTTTTTGTAACTCAATGATGTCATAGTTAGACTTGTTCAAGTCTTCCTCTTTGTTTGATAAGGTACATTAATACCTTGTCTGGGAGCTGTCATTTTGTAACTCAATGATGTCATAGTTAGACTTGTTCAAGTCTTCCTCTTTGATTGATAAGGTACATTGATACCTTGTCTGGGAGCTGTCATTTTGTCACTCAATGATGTCATAGTTAGACTTGTTCAAGTCTTCCTCTTTGTTTGTTAAGGTACATTAATACCTTGTCTGGGAGCTGTCATTTTGTAACTCAATGATGTCATAGTTAGACTTGTTCAAGTCTTCCTCTTTGATTGATAAGGTACATTAATACCTTGTCTGGGAGCTGTCATTTTGTAACTCTATGATGTCATAGATAGACTTGTTCAAGTCTTCCTCTTTGTTTGTTAAGGTACATTAATACCTTGTCTGGGAACTGTCATTTTGTAACTCAATGATGTCATAGTTAGACTTGTTCAAGTCTTCCTCTTTGATTGATAAGGTACATTAATACCTTGTCTGGGAGCTGTCATTTTGTAACTCTATGATGTCATAGATAGACTTGTTCAAGTCTTCCTCTTTGTTTGTTAAGGTACATTAATACCTTCTCTGGGAGCTGTCGAATGTAGACACTGAAACTAATACCATCGTTGAGACATATTAAGAGGTTCAATAGTTTAGATTCAACATTAGCGAATCCCATCGCCCATTACAAAAAATTAAAAATTTGTAATAAACAGGAAAAACATAAATGAAACATGTGTGGCTTGTTGATGTTAAATTTAGGCTTGATCAAGTCTTTAGCAAACTGTGTGAAGAAAGTTTAAGTCTACGATATCTCCCAAATGAAAAAAATATATATATATTCTTAGCTGTTTGTATTACATAAACCAATCATGATGGTTGGGGTTGCTTCTAATTTAATTAATTTTGGCATCATTTTCACAACATTCTTTACGTAATATAACATTTTTAAGTCATCCTATACATGCTTCTTTTACAGAAAACTCATTTTAAACTCAACTTGACTACTGGGTCTGTTAAAGGTCATCAGTATTGGTCCAGATGTCAATTAATGGTCACTCAGATATTGTGCTTTAACTTCCAGGAGAATTTTACTATTCCTAACGGTATCATTCATCACTACAATATTAAATTCTCTAATATGAACACACTTTTGTTGGAAAATAAAATTGGGAGAGCGAGGCTCGCCAACAGTGTGTGTGCCTTGGGAAAAGAGTTAGCAATTTTGGCATGCTAAAATTTAGGGCCAAATACAGATGGCATTTGAAGGCTTCTAAGTAAGAGTTATTATACGTTTTAAATCTTGTTTACCTGGACAGAAGAAGAAGTATACTGAAATATAAGATGTTATTAAACATCAAACATGGATTTTGTATTAATTTTTATTTATTTTCTTATTTCTTATCTCAAAAATATCTCCATTGCTTATTCATAAACAACATCATATCTAGCATGCAGACATCAATCAACTCAATCTGGGTTGTCTTCTGTAATCGTATGTACGAAAAATGATCATGTAAGTTCGAGGCAGGGCAATATAATGATTGGTAAAATTTATCTAAAAGCGACTCAACAAGTCTAACTTGAATAGTGGAAATCTCCTTTTACTTACAGAGAAATTTATCAATGTAATGTTTTTTCTTAAAAGAGTCTAGCGCCCTCCCTATTCATGTCTAACTTGACAGCTTATTACTAAGGTTCTCTTCTAGCAATTATAGCGTGCTATAATTTGGGGCCTATACTGACTACCTATAAGTGCGCCGTTGAATGATACGCTAAATCGTCATAGTAATGTGGTCTCTATAAGGACTTGTAGAAGTTCTCACTTGATAATATCTACCCGTCACTCGATATAGCTGACACGTTCGTAATTCATGGCACCTTCAGTTTTTCATACTTTCATTATGAAGATTTGCAACGAGAGTCCAAATTTGACGTCACTTAATTCGTGAACAGTTCTGTTAAATCATCTGTATAGACACATTTCCTACATAGATCTTTGGAGGCATAAGTTGGTCTATAATATATCTAACTTTCGCGTCACATGACATGTCCATTCATGCACTGCAACATCATCAAAGTCAGAAAAAACAAATCCTGTTTAGCAGCATATATCGGAAAAGATATTCCTTTGTTGCTCCTCTGCAGAATGACCACGCTCGGTACGTAACCGGTGCCGTTATCGAACCGTCGGGAGAAAGCTTAAAATCTAAAACTTGCAACTGGGAGCCGATAGCGGGTCAGAGGCACAGGCGTAGGAAGCGGGGGGCTGCAGCCCCCCATGCAAGCAAATATTTTTGTGAAATTCGGGCAATATGAGGAGAATTTTTCGGTCACCTACTGAAAGAAAAATAAATTGGAATGTGTTTTTCAATGGTTAAACTGATATTATTATGATCATTATTATTGTAACGACTTCCCGAAAAATTCTAACCGATATGGAACGGTAATAACACGGCATATGACTGTATGTAATTGGCATGCGATGCAATAACCGATGCATGCCTATATGATATGTAGATTAAAATGTTGAACGCGCGCGGAGCGCGCGAAAAATGTTGGTTATATTTTCGGTAAGTCGTTACAGCCCCAGGGGCGTATCCAGGATTTTCCAATAGGGGGGGCGCCAGGCATGAGTGATCGCCGTCCTGGGGGTGGGTCTAAGGGGAGGGGTGGACAATTTTTGCTTTCGAAGAAGGGCTGAAATGCAAATTGGTTTAAGTATGACTTAAATATTTATAACATACAGGCGCGTAGCCAGGATTTGTTCATGGGGGGTGTTTTGCTGTAGACTGACACGGGGGAGGGGTTTAAGGGGAGGGGTTGTCCCCCTCCCCTTTGGCGAAAAAATGGAATTTTAAGGCCTCTAGATGCAAAATGGTGCAATGTTTGAGCTCAAATCATGCAAAAGAATATTGATAATTATTTTGTGG
>JAIPMN010034307.1:0-14441 GCA_020650975.1 Apostichopus californicus
ATATTGATACAATTTATGTTAATTGTTCGGATGGGAACACTAATATAGACCCATCCACAAGTTTTATTGATAATTGTTTTGAATGATATCATTTCGATCACTCTTCATACGGAGAACATGTTCCACTATAATAACAATGGAAGAAACCAGCCAAAATATTCTTAACCCTACTAAACATTATTGTACAACAATTGTGTCTTATTCTTGTTCTTAGTTCAGCTGGAATGCCGACCTTGTATATCACGGCACTGACTCGTACATATTAAAAATGTGAAGGTCTAACCTCCCAGCAACTGTAACTATAGACTCTTGGTTTAATAAAAATAAAATAATGTCTTTTTCTCTTGTCTAGTACGTGTGTCTACTTAACAAAGTGCAAAAGTAGGTAGTCGTAAATAGATCTTAATATACTTTACTTAAATATAATCGGAGAGAAAAGAAAGTCTAAACTGCTAAAGGAAATTTAATAATTGCAAAATGAAGTTAATTTTATTAATAGACATATTATATTACTACTATTAATGACTTTACGCTTCGGTAATGGAGACAATACACAAAAGGGATGGTAATCGCTTAGGTTATTTTCAGTAAATTAAGAGTGTTACCGTTACACTGGGAATAAGCTTCAGAAGAAAGTAGTTACAAAGTTGTGTTTTAGATATTGATTGATTTTTCCGTTCTTCTGCTAAAATAAATGATAAGGGACCAGATTTTTCGAACCTAGCAGGGTCTTTAATTCTTCAAAAAATTGACTTATCTGTGCAAACTTAAAATGGGTTATACTCTAATAATTTCGTTACAAACTGATGCATGTGGTAAAAAGTAGAATTGTCAAGCTAAATAATATGAAACCTTCTTCCAAACTTGACTCAAAATACACTTTAAAATGTAGAATGAATTTATTTAAATATGAATGCAGGTCCACAAAATGATCGTGTCAATTGTGGAATAAATCTACATATTAGAACTAAACTATGCTGGAGTCATATTCTTATCTAAACACATCCTTTAATTTTAGATTGTAGTTCTTCCAAAAAATTACTAATAAGACCAACAGAGAAATAACATTATGGCAATAACAACATTTTCGGTTGTAACTCATTGGAGTTTTGTCTTCTTTTTTTTTTCAAATAAAGTGCAAATTAAACTTATAATGACTAAGGAATAGTACTTAATATGAACTTAACGAAAATGAGCTCATTCGTTAAGTATAATAACATGAACATTTTTGCTAGCATTGGGAATTTATTTTAAAATTTGGTATATTTTTAAGTAATTTCAATAAAAACACCTTCGGTTGTAACTCATTGGAGTTTTGTCTTCTTTTTTCAAATAAAGTGCAAATTGAAATGCTAATGACTAAGAAATAGTACCTAATATGAACTTAACGAAAATGGGCTCCTTCGTTAAGTATAATGACATGAACATTTTTGCTAACATGTGGAATTTATTTTATAAAATTTGATATATTATTATTTTTTAAGTAATTTTTTGTCATCAAATCATCAGAAACATGTAAGCACAAATTACACTCTTGCTTTATTAAAATCCAAATATTGTTGCGATTTTGAAAATTTTATTTTTAAATTTGATACTGATATTGTAGAAGGTCGTAAACTAATTAAACATAATAGTCTATTAAATTACTATTTATGAACTACATCGTGCAATTCTGAAGAAAATTTACCTTCTAGAACATGTTGAATGAGGGAATGCGTTATTTGCAATCTGTTTATCTAACTACCATTCAAAAGTATGTAAGCGTTTCTAACTTAGTAAATTAAAGTAATAACTTAATTGCTGGACCAATGTGGTTGTAGTTATATGTTTTAATGCAAGGAAAAGTTCATTTAACTGTATTAAATTTGAATATTGCTCGTGGTGTATTATGATTATCAAGAAATTACGCCATTTACATTTGAAATGGACCCCTTTTAACGGTTTGGTCTTTGTAATCACAATGATAACGTTCTTATATAGTTCGCAGGTTTACAAAAAATGATAAAATACGCAGAGATATTTTGACACTCGTCTTTTCTAATAGCAACCGACAAAATACTGTAAATGATGCGATGTTTGTCATGATTTCTACATTTTCTTTTAAACAAGAAAGGCGTTGATTTGAGCTAGTTGACAAGTTCATTAAATATTTTCATGATTTTTTAATGACTTTTACATAATACAGGAGATTAAGTAGTACTAAATTAAATATGAAATTGTAATACTATGAAATTAAAGTTCCAGCCATTGCCGGTGTACACGTTGATTAATATATTATGCGTTAGTTCGCCTGTAATCATGAAGCAAATTAGATCCGAATAAAGATCAAAATACTACACAGTTCTCTAACTATTAGTCGAATATCTGTCAGTTTCAAAATCAGAGATTAATTATTATTTTTTAATTAATTAAAATTAGAGACGCTGTTTGTGTAATCGCGCAAAATAGATGAGTACTATGAGTGATACGTTATTGATATATTTACTTTATATTGTAACACTTTAAATATATGCATATTGTGTCATGCATGAGCAGACACGGAACATTATTTTTATGCATATAGGTTATGGAAGTACGTCATTACTTTTAATGACAGAGAACTATTGTACCTGAAGCTGAAAATTCGTCACCTTCTTTTTTATGATATTATTTTCTCTTCTAAATTCTCAATTTGAAAGTATGTAGTGCAATAGTTTTCATTAAGCATTGCATTGTAAAAAGAAAAATCCTAATCGATCAAGACACCTAATATACAGTATTGATCGTAACCAATTGAATTTAATGAATTCTGATCATCTTCGAAGTAATTTTAATCAACTTTACAACCGACTTAAAAAATCAACGAGTTTGCCTTTAAGGAAGGATTAAACTTGTTAGAATAAAAAAGTCTGTTTGGGAATGAAAATGGGGCAACTGATCATTGAATTAAGAAAATGAAAGTGATAAAAAACTGTTTCAAAGAAAAAAGAAAAAAGAAAGGAGAAAGAGATTGAAAATATTACAGTTTAAAAATCTCACCAGTTGCACTCCGAGCATATGCCACAACATCATCACTGTGAATAAAGGTTTGCAAGTTATTTTCTGAGTCCCTCGAGGATTCTTCATGGTTTCCAAATGAAACGTCTCTGGTAAAAGTGTTTCATGAAATGATATTCGGTACAGACAAGGTGAAATGATGTCGAACCGTCCATTGAAGAAGTAGGGTTATAAATGCCTTAGACAAGAAAGCAACGGATGTCATTTGATTCCATCGTTTTCACTTAACACATTAGTTTTGATTATCAACAGGATTTGTGTATGAGAATATTTAGGTAGCGATGAAATGATAAAAACCAATAATAATATTATATAATATTTAAAGCAATGCTCTGTTAAATGTTCTCTATGCTTTCCTTAAATTTTAAACAGAAGGGATAAGCTGTATGTTGAATGTCCTTGGTATACGGTTGATAAAATATATCAATCACAGATTCACAGTTGATGTATAGGATCAAACAATCGGGATGATAATATTTATTCCACGTGAGGTATAATACATACGTCTTCTTGACAGGTATTTATTGTTTATCTTATTCAACCCTTTTTTGAGTCTGATTTCACTGTTTGGCCTAGAAACGTTTCGTAAAGCAAAGAAACAAAAGCGGTTTGCGTTAATCATAAAACTGCATATTGTTATAAGCTGGGAATACATGAGGTTGGAGCAGCTGCAGCTAAAGCATTGTTTTTAAATTTCTGGGCTTGAAGCTATATTAGCTCCATGGATACACAGAGGATTTAGTCTAGAATTTTATGAAATTTCTCTCACAGCTCAAGTGGGGTCCAGTGGGGTCCAGTGGGGTCCAGTGGGCTAAACCCTTGAAGCGGCAGCGTTTAAGATATTTCTTGTACTCACGAGGCGAGTTGAGAGCAAAAAAATACATATATCAGGTATAGGAATTAAATTCCTCTGGATGTCTTCAACTCGCTCTCGTAGCGAGTTTAAAGCACAAAGATATCAAAGATAGGAATTCAATAAATTTGTAATATAATGTATTTCAAAGACGTGGAATTGAGGGAGCGAAGTCCCCAGAATCTGCAACGTTGTTTAGGTATTTCTTGTGTTCTCATAGCGAAATTACGGCACTCACTGGAATTTCTCTCACAGCCCAAGTGGGGTCCAGTGGGCAAAACCCCGGAAGCTGCAGCGTTTTAGATATGTCTTGCTCTCGTGAGGCGAGTTTAAAGCACAAAAATACACATATCAAGTATAGGAATTCAATTCCTCTTGAATGTCTTTAAACGTGCTCTCTTAGCGAGTTTAAAGAACAAGGATATCAGAGATAGGAATTCAATTTCTTTGTAATGTAATGTCAATTCGATGACCTAGTGGAATAGAGGGAGCGAAGTTCCCGTAAGCTGCAACGTTGTTTACGTAGTTTTTGTTTTCTCATAGCGAGATTAAGAAACAAAAATACACACTAGAGAGAGAGAAGAATTCAATTTCAACGGAAGGTATGTCAAATCCCAACCGAAGGTTCAAGGGAAAGGAGGAGTTGAGAGTTGAATCGACTGTTAAGCACAGAAATTGGCTTTCAGTGATAGCTTATTCATTCGGTGGGAGCTAGGGGGAAAGCTTTAACACTTTGTTATCCAAATCACCGAATCACCGTGAAATTATTTCATTTTGTTTCGTTTTTCTTTAGTTACTTACATTCATGGGTGTAAGACTTTACTTTACTTTAACTTCAATTTAAGACTGTCTTTTTACTTCGCTGTGGGAAGGAAGTGACATCCTACAACCGGACACTCCGTAAGTACGTCGTTAAGGCTAAATTAGGTCTAACATCAGATCGTTTATTGATTCTAAGCGCGGGGATGTGCTAATAGGCAATATACGTTGTTTCAGTTATTGTTTTATGGTGTACGAGGTTGGTCACTGCGGGAATTAATCAAACATTTGAGGTTATTTCATCGAGTTATTGACGCTAACATTGACACCCGTATGAGTGCATTATAGAGAGAGCAATCAGCCGTACCGTCCATCCACCAAAATTCGAGGTATATATATAGTTACCGTGAAGTTCAAACGGAATTAATTTATTGTGAACACGCCTGACGAACACACCTCGTGTATACCTCATGGTAATCACGTGTTTATTCAGCAAGAGGAAGTATACAACGACTCTGAACATAAAACAAGCAACAAACATGGTTGAACTTGATAGTTTGAAACAATACGTTATAAGGTAAACGAAATCTTTACGTTGATGTGAGTTAACAGAAAAGTGAAACCCTTGTTTTTGTAAGGCTTATCAAATCTTGCTGGGGCTTGCTCCGTCCATCATGTTCATGCAAAACAAGAATACAGTATACCTTTTCTCACTTAGATAATGAGTTTATATCCAGCACCGTATTATCATATATATGAAGGGTAAATCTTACATCTATGCATTGCACATTGGGCTTCAGAATATATAAACGAAAATATAAACCTCTTACTTTCTTACAATTGTTTTTATCAAATGCTGTGTAAGCTAGCCTATAATGCAAACTCTCATGGCTGCCAATCGCAAAGTCTATATATATGTCGACCTATTTTTGTTCTGTTTAACTCAATGATTTCAAAGGATTGTCTTCTAAAAGAATCACCATTTTTTTCTATTAATTCTTGTACGGGGGATGATATGTTTGTTGGGTGCTTTTTATCAAACAAGATTTACAGTTTGCCAATAGCTGATAATATTCTTGTACAAGTGATTACTGATGTTAAATGCCAATGAACTGACCAGGAAATTGTTTCTTGCCGTATCATTTAATTTATATAAAATTTGTATGTTAATTTAATATTGGGAATTTGGATTGTTCAATGACAGGAGGGATGTTTTTATATAGTCTAGACGCAAGTAATATATGGAAATCAAAATATGTTGTTTCGTTGTTTTTGTTTAATGTCGACCCTTTATTTCTACTAGACACAAAAGGAACTGTGAAAAGGCTAATTAAGCTAGTCATATCGTTCAAAGTGTACACTTTGACGGAGATGAAGTGATAAATCCTGGTTCTTGGGACGAATTTCGTATTCGCGGTCATTAAGACTGCAATTCGAAGCCAAACACAGCGGTGTCGCTAGAAATGGCAAGATATGTCCTACATTCCCTCCCTAGCTCTCCCACACACTGCAACACAATAAATGTAGAAAAATGATTATATGAAGACCGTTCATCTGGAAACGAAATTCTACTTTAAAGTACCAAAACAGAAAGAAAACAAATGAAAAGGATATTTCGTGTTAACTTAAATGATAAAACGCAATACCATGTTTTCTCTCGAATGCTGCAAACCTAGGTCGTTTGCTGTATTAGATAACTGAATAAACCTTATTCTCTTGCACCATCTTGAACTTCTCAACTAGGTTAAAGTGTTTATGTGCATTTCTAAAAAAAGAATAACATGAAACTGTTAATTAATAATAATACATAATACACATCACCAACGAAGCTTTCCTTGCTCGAAGACTAGCTGATCTCAGATCCGAGTAGCAGACTAGTGTAATAAGTGTGCAAAACTTAGCCTATGGACGCGCATCATACTACACTTGGTATCACATAGCTTCGATCATATTCCCTTTAACTACCCCCAATAACGTAACGTTATCAGAATTAGGTCTCTGACTAGGCTACTAATTTTATACTAAGACCTAGGGTTTCTACCTCTAGTACTAGCACGATTACTCACTTTTAACATTTTCATAAGTTCTAACTGACGTTTGATAAAAAGCGGTTCCAATGAACGTTGACTTGCCATCTTTATGTATATTCAATTCAGCAATAATCTCGCTTCTGAAGTCCTGTGATAAGAGCCACAAAAATCAGTCGAGGAGAAAACAACAACCTATAGCAATCTAACAGGATGAGCGTTAACTATATGTATATATAGTATATATACCTAATCAGTAGTTTTTTTCAATATATGGTTAATTAGTTATCAAAGTTTAAAAGGATGAAGAATTAGCTTTCTTTAATTAACCTCCAACTATAATGGACTGAACTATGTAACGTATTATTTATACGAAGATAATTTATGCATCCTTATTATCCCTGGTAGAAATTCCAGTAGAACCCAGTTAAAAAATCAACTAGGTTGTACTAGGGCCTACTATGTTTAACTGGTTTTTAACTGTGTTTAACTGGGTCTTACTGGGTTCCAACTGGGCTATGCTGAACATGAGCTAGGTTCAACTGGGTTTACACAATGTTCAACTGGGTTTGTTCAGGCCCAACTGAGTTTGAACTATGTTTGAACTGATCCAGTTGGGCTTCAACTAGGTTTCACTGGTTTTTGCACTAGCCCAACTGGGTTTGAACTATGTTGACTGGTGAACTTGCCCTGTTGGGGTTGAACTAGGTTTCAACTGGTTTTGCACTGGCCCAACTGGGTTTGGACTATTGGCTGATGAACTGACCCAGCTGGGGTTTAACTAGGTTTCACTAGGTTTCACACTGGCCCAACTGGGTTTGGACTATGTTGACTGCCTTTATTTTAGGCGTAATTATCAAGAATATTATAATGTAAGTTCGTAAGCAGTAACCGTATCGTAATATATTGAAAATGCTAAATTAGCCAACTTATGAGGGGTGTAAAATAAATCTTTGTCATATTTATCACAGTTATGATTAAATGATTACATTTTTGTACCGCAATGATTAAAAATATGCAATATTTTCTAAATAATAAATTTGAAAAAAATTATGTTATACTATTTTCGTCGATTTGAACAATTGGTAGGCAAAATGCCTTCCTAATGCAAAATAGTATGATCCGACTAAATTTGAACTTTGACATTTGTCCCTTGCGTTAGCGCTAAATTTATAAATTCCAAATCCGCAAACCACATACGCCAACAGAAGCTTCGCAGAATAATCGCATTTGTAACCGATTTTGCCAACAATTTTAAATTATTACCGCGGCTAAGTTCTCTCCTTTGTGGTCTTGCAGTATCTTTATATTATTGACACATACTTGTAACATTATAATTGATTGTAAACGTGCTCTTAATCATAAATATTTAAATTGAACAGAAACTTTATAGGCTAGTGACTTAGGACTATAGTATAGGCTAGGCCTAACAAACCGGTTCCCTACTAGGTATACCACAGTGTACAATTACTAACGTTAGACATATCCTAACGTTATAGTTGCCTAGCTTATAGGGGCCTAACCTAGTTTTACTCAAGTTAACACCTATATTTAGCCGCATGATTTAAGGAAAGTTATCGCCAACTAGCAAACATAATAGCAATTTTCAAAATTTACGCAATTGCCTTGATTGTTGTTTCAAACATGAAGTGTCCTATTGGCATAATAACATACTTTGCAAAAGTCATTAGCCTAGTGAAGTGTACAGCATACACGTATATGCTACAAATGTGAGGATGCCCTACACTGAACATTATGAACATATGATTAAACTATCAATCTAATTTCAAGTGAGGCCCCTTTTTGTACATTGTAAGATGGTCAGCTCTTACATAAAGTTTGGTTTTGTACCATAGTTTTACTTGTTTATTAGTGCACTGTGCAGTGCTCACTGTACATAGGGCTATACATTTGTACAGTATATTTGTATGTTGTCTTATGGCAGCAAAAGGGTTGATTAACAAATCTCTCTCTTCTGGGTTGCTAGGCAACTATCTTGTTCTTCCTGGAAATTAGCCCTCACAGGAAATGGGGTCTGTGTGTATATATTTTAGGAACAAAGGAGTTTTGTGAGGGTACAGTATAAGGAGTTGGCAATTGGCTATGAGTAAGTATCTGAGCAAGGCAGTTGTAAAATAAGAGAAAGATAGTTTAATGGCTGGATAGTTTGTTTTAAACCCTAATTTACATAGTTCAAGTTACTGTAGACCTTATTATTTTATGAAAGTTGTGATATTCAACTGACAGTCTGGGGCACTAATTTTTATTATAAAGGATACTATTTACTATAAAGGATATTGTTTTACAATAAAGGATATTCCAGGACACCATCACTTATAAAGGACATTAATTTACTTCAAAGGATATTGACATTATTTTACTGAAAGGATACCCTGGAACACTATTTCATATAAATTAAAAGATACTTTTTTGTTGGGATCGGACATTCATAATACCATTTCTTGGGTTCAACTATACTGATGTCGTAGAATATCTGATGTCGTGGAAGGTCTGAGGTCGTAGAATACTTGATGTCACCAGCAGGCCAACTCACCAGAACAGACTTTTAAATTAAGTGTATTTCTTTATATTTTAGGTGCGCACCTTACGACTGTAAGTTGTTTCATTTAATTCTTTGACTGGGCCGGGCCCAGATCAGCTGTACATTGTTTGTTATTCATAATTATAATTTCTTTTGATCCAATCCAGTTGAGTTCTCCATTTTTATATGTGTCTTGCTCTGTGTTAGGTCATCACACCAAACCCAGAGTTCTCTGATCAAGAACAAACATTTATTTTCAGTGGCTTACACCCTTAATACTTACAGTATAGATCTACTGTTAAAAAATGAAAACTTCTTATAGTGTGGTGTTATATAAGTGTAGATAACACCAGTTGAGAATCCCAGTTCAAACTAGTTAAAAATATAAGAAGTAAAACATAGTTGACCCAGTTTAACCCAGCAAAACATAGTTGACCCAGTTGATCCCGGTAAAACATAGTTGACCCAGTAAAACATAGTTGAACCAGTAAAACATAGTTGAACCAGTTGGACCCAGTAAAACATAGTTGAACCAGTTGGACCCAGTAAAACATAGTTGAACCAGTTGGACCCAGTAAAAATAGTTGGACCCAGTAAACATAGTTGGACCCAGTAAAACATAGTTGAACTTGAACCAGTTGGACCCAGTAAAACATAGTTGAACCAGTTGGACCCAGTAAAACCTAGTTGAACCAGTTGGGAACCCCAGTTCACCCAGTTCAACCTAGTTCAAATTTGGGCCAATTTCCGTATAGAAAATTCCAGTTGAACCCAGTTCAAAAGTTCAACTGGAATTTCCACCAGGGATATAGTGACTCCCTCTTCTTTGCCGTTGAATTAATAGTTAATGTACTTAAGTGTGATTTGTGTTATAGTTGAGATTGTTGTATACATAATGTATCTCTGATTGAAACTTTACACTTGCATTGTGTGTTAGCTTACAAATATGTGTAGTTTTAAAAACTCTTTCAGAAATCTTCAATTTGAATACACGAAGGTACGCTGATGACGAAGTGTATTGGAGTTTAGCACTTTGTGCTTTGTACCAATAATTTTTCACTAGCGTATATTTTCAATTGTTATTATTTTACATGTCAGTTGAAAAGACTTTTAATTATTATCCAAGCCTCGTCTATCTATCCTTTTCTTATGATTCGAGAGTCTCCACCCACCCCTCCTACCAAATTCATCATCGGTAAGATATTAACACATGTAGCATTTGAAAATGATGCAGCACACGTGTATTCATGGTCAATCAGTTGATCCGACTTCGTGTTTTGAATTGTGTATTACACGATAGACTGAACGTTACTTATCACATTTCAAAGGTTCCGGCTATAGCTTAGTATATCGTTTCATCTTTATTTTTTTTATATAGCACTGTACTGTATCCATTTCACAACGAGTAGGAAGTTTCCCAATTATTGTGCTGAAATTTTTAAAATGACAACAATAACCTCTTAAATATAGTAAATAATCTTCAAAACATGATTTAAGTAACTGCAAAGAAATATGATCATCCCATGTTTTTTAAAGCTAATCGATCTGGACAATAACATGAAGTAAAATTTAAAAAAATCCTAAGACAAGGCTTAGTACTAGCCAATTTGGAGCATTAGAGCCTATGTAGATCTTTCTACTCTTCCAACCGTTGATCTTTGATGTTTTTGTTATGTTTTCTATTATTTGTATTTCTTTTATTCATATCCTTTATAATTATAAATTGCTTGAAAGTTATAATATAATAGACTGAAACTGAATCGGGAAGAAGATTAAAGTTTCAATGTTTTCATAAACCAGAAGTTCTGTGAAAAAAAGCTTATTGCCTGTTCTATATTTATTGTTTTTTTTTCAGTTGTCTCATTTTGATATCAACGTATTGTATGTGTTTACATATGTTTCGTTCCTCGTTTTGCCCGTAATTTGCCCTCTATACGACCTATGCAAACCGTCGCAACCTCTCCGCCCACATGTTTCCTTACTATACGATTGCAAAGCAAGAAATACTGGTTTACATTTCAATTTAGTAAATTTCCAGTACACACTACCTTGACCTTTATTGCGAGGATCTAAAATTTAAGGCTATCGAGGGGTATTTATAGGGTGCTCACATGTCCCAGCTGGTACCTACCTCGAGGTTGCCGTTCAGCTGAAACACATCATTTACTATATGACATTTGCTTAAGTGCTGCTAGTGATTAACTTCGTGATAATGTAAAAGCTGTTTTCATACTTGAATGCTAATGCAAGACCTAATTGTGTCACTGTAAGGATAGTGATTTTTCTCAGGACTCTGCCAGTAGAACTGATCTTCAGACTAAGTTACTAAACAGCACAGAACAGTACATGTAATTGTATAATATGCCGTTTCGAGTTAGACAATGTCATAAAATGGCACATGCTTTCTATTCAATATATTGAAACACTAGAAATACAATAAAACTAGTCAGCACACTGATGTCATGTTTGAATATATTTTTATTTGCGTCATTTTAAATTGTTCTCAGTGAATAAAGATGACATTGTATTACTTCGAATTCAACGCAATTATCAAAAACTGATAAACTACCAGACATCATCGAGTTCCTTGATCAACATGGTTCACCTTCATTTGGTACATTTTTTATAACATATTACTGCCCTGGAAGTCTAAAAATAATTACCTTTGGCCATAACTAATCCCTGTTAAGGATAATGTACTTTAGAAGTAATGACTATACAAGGCTCATCAACTCATTGCTGTCTTTGTCTTCAACGTATAATGTTTTCTGATGTTTCGATTCTTGTTACGTTGAAGGCTTCAAAGTTAATACTTTGTTTATTAAACTGGACGGATTTTCATTGTTGTTGCTGTGATACCGCAATCCGAACCGTGACGATTCTTCCAAAAGATACCGCGGTTATCGTTGAACGAGTAGTCACCGTTGAGATTGGAGTACCCGCAGGAATAGGAAGTTGTCACATATGTAGGGTTTTTGTTTGCGCAGCATCTGTTATAATAATTAGAACATCCATGACAGTTATAGCATACATAATGTGGACGGCTGGACAGACAGTTATATGTATAACAGTAATACAAATAATAATAGTAATCACAATAGCAGGTACAGTCAGAATAATCGTAGTCGCTTGTAGCTACGCGGTTGCTGAATGAGTAGCAGTTGCTGGTAGAGCCCGTGCTACTATCGTCTGGATACCACCAGCCACCTCGGTGTTTTTCTGCGCAATCGAAGGTACTCGATCCATCATTGTCTTCATCGTGCGTACTAAATCGATGTCCTGAATTTGCTCCCATAGCGTTATTACCTGGAAGGAAATAAGCAAATACTTAATGAAGTTATATTTTTGTCAAGTCTTCTTATTTTCGTACTGGATAATATTAAACTACCGTGGGTTAGTTTGCTGTAATTGTCTGTTGTTAGTGCGTCTGTTGCTCTGTTAGTTCATTTTTGGGCTTGACTATGATTTTTTAGGTTTCATATAGAAGCTCTTGAGCTTCCTTTCGCAGTTTCTTATTTGAAGATTGGTGTCAATTTCTACTTTTTTTCTGGAGAAGTTCCAATTTTGACGATTTGTTTGGGAACCATTTCATACATTGTTCGTTATTAAATAATATGTATTTCATATAAATAGTAAACTTTATGGTACTCTTTCACTTTTGCGACGAATATTATATAGTAAAGCGTTTAGAAGGTAATTGTGTCATGAGTAGAAATGTTAACAGCTAATTCTTTGAAGTACTCAATTTCTGCCAAATGAAATGTATAGTTTTGATTTTTGAACTACTAGGTTTTCAAATAAGAGGGAAAATATGTAAAGTGTTGGATTTTCTCATCTTTGTCACCACCATCTTTCGTTAAACGTTTTATCTTTCATATGACGTTTTTACATCAATTTGATAACGATAAAGTAATGAGATACCTATATTCTGATCATACATTTATACATATAAGAACTAGGGCAGGTATTGCTCTTAGAAAATGTAACACATACGATTTTCTCGAATGATTTCTCAAAAGAAAACGTCCGAATTATTTGTTATTTTTCTATTATCATATAATTCAATGAACGAGTATTCAATGGTTTAATGAAACTTAATTTGCTTCTCTTTTGAAAACGGTAAAGTTATATTTAATGAAGTTTCTAGGTTCCTAGCCTACTTATTTTGCCTTTCTTTTCTAAGATTGACAAAGTCTGAATGAAAGTGCAAGGTTGATATAATATATCATGATGTTACGATATATAATTATACAAACACGTGCTAAAATGTAAAGCAGTTTTACAATCAACAAAGGGTACGAGACTGTAGGCACGAGGTCTAGTACATACATTAGTATCTACACTATGTTTGTAACATGACCTGAGTATATGTGCGAGTACAAATCCTATAGTGTGATTACGACTACAGGTAGTTATGTTAGAATAATATTATGTAATAACTATAAGTCTGCGTATGATTGACATTTAGCACAATACATACCAGCATTTCCATTGTAGCCACCCAATGACAGTCGGTATTTGTCTCTCTCGTTACTGATACTGAAAGATGAATAACGGCTGTGGTATGTTGATCCTTCCGTGTTTGTCTTTTCTATTAGGAGTTGGTAGGTTTTTTGATTTGTCAATTTGTATATTTTATCGTTGCCAATCCAATGATTTCCTGTGGGAATTCCAAACCCGTTTTTGTACTCATTCCAGTTTCGATAAAAGCTGACGGATCTACTTGTACGTCGTTGCAAAATCTACAAAGAAAATCATTTAGTTTATAGATTGCAAGTGAGTAATATATGAAATGTCTCATTGTACTACAATAAGTAAGATAAATTAATTGGTGATTCAAGAATCCGATTTGTTTTAAACTGATAGGAAGATGGATCAATTTAATTAAATAATGTTATGATTCACTACCAATGTTAGTGAACGAAGTCCTGTCATATGAGAAAACACAAGTTAAAGCAGTGCTTGTCAATGGCTAAACTTACTGTCCATCCCCCACTAGACATTTCACAAAAAACTTCAAACCCGGAGCTTCCAGCGGGATAAATGGTATATTTTTCGTTATTTCGTCTACCCGCTGTGTGAAGATCAGAACAATCTCTCGGTCCACTACGGGTTCATGTAACACCATCACCTTCAAACCATTCGTTACAGTAACATCTACGGATATCATTCCGCTCCTCGCAGGTTGCGTCTGCACTACAACTGTACCTCTCACTTGTGAGTA